>JARFJB010002453.1:0-152500 GCA_036346205.1 Vesta saturnalis | reverse complement strand
TGTTTTTTTAATTTTTAAACTTTTGAATTACATATTCGATTCTAATAGATATATATATATATATATATATATATATATATATATATATATATATATATATATATATATATATATATATATATATAACCCTTATGTATGAAAACGTAAAACACGACTTAACCAATTTAAAACTACACAATATAACTGGGCTTCTAGTGCACTTATTGATTTCTGGTTTTCGCTGTGTGATAGCCTTAGCTGTATAAACTTGAACAAAATTTCCAAGCTTACAAGAAGAGATCAGTAAAAGTACTATAGTTTTCCCAAATTTATATTTCCAATCCAATTTCGTTAATATCGTGCCATAATGGGTTGCCTCGATCACCGAAAGCTCTAAGATAGATTCTGTGATACATAAAAGTTCTTCAGCATTTAGCATGAATTTAGCCCAAAATATATGTTCATACATCAATCACGGTGTAGTCGTGGCGAAGCGTATTCCCCTGATGACCAAAAGCTCAATTCCGTTAACCAAGAGAATTTAGCAGCATTTAGGCTGAATTTTGCCAACAAAATGTTTACTTTTAAGACGCTGCCGTAGCCCTACATATGTTTTATAAAAATCATGTAGTAGATGAGGTATCATTAATCAAACATGTTAGTAACAAGCACGAAATTGATTGTTATGAAAGGTTAGAGATCTTCAAAGACAAACAAATTCTAATGAATAATGATGATCAAGGACCTTTAGGCTGCTCTGAACTCATTAAACTTTCATAACTTTCACTTTCACTTTCAGCAGATTAGCAACGAAGCGTTACTCGCTGATGGTATATATGTTAGACATTTTCTTTAGTCCTCCCTAGTCGACCGTTGATGATGATAGCGTAGCTATCGAAACGCGTTCGGTGTTTTTTTTAATTTTGGGTTGTACGTGGGTGTGTTTTGATTGTTAGGAATGTACCTTGTTTACAACCTAAAAATATTTTGAGCCCTGCACAGCTTCCGGTTTCGTCTGCACAGGACCGTACTCAATTATTTTAAATCGAACACCACATAAACTTTAATATTTTTGAAATCCATATTCGATTCTAGGCCAAGTGTGCATGACCTTTCGCCTACTTATGTCCACTCATTTAGGAGAAAATAAATGTTTTAAAAAAATTCTCTCCAAAATTAACATTCAGTAAAAAATCATTCAATTGTTGCCATCAGAGCAACGGAATTGGAGATTATTATAAACAAAGGAGCAATCGATGCTGGCTTTGAACGAAATTTGTTGCAAAAGGGCCGTACTGATTTTTTTCTAACGACCACGGAAGAAATAGCAAAAGTCGACTATTTTAAATAGAACACTTTGTATATTTTTCCATGAACGAACTGCTTTTTAAATTGAATTAGTTAATAGTTGCCGAGATAATGACCTCAGTTTGAATTATTTTGTTTTTCGCGCAATCCTGAAATAAACTTAAAGGAAGCAACAAACAATAACACGATCTGCATCATATAGTTACTTATTATTATTTGCTGATGTATGACATTCATTACTAAATCAACTTACATAAAAACGAACGGTATAAATCAGTAAACATTAACTTAAAACAACTTCAAACACTGACTTATACGATTTGAAAACTTGTGTTAACATGTTCCAAGATTTTAGGCGTGATTGACCTGGAAACTTCACGTATCCTATTTTTGATATATCTGAAGTTCTTGGTATACACGTTCTTCAACATATCCCCATAAAAAAGTCGGGTTTGGTTGTCAGGTGGCTAATTTACGGGTCCGCCTCTTCCAATCCAACTTTGAGGATATGCATCATTTAAGAAGTTTAGTGGGTATGAGCGCCGTCATGCTGTAACGACTTAAGTTGACGCATCATCAAAGGGATGCGCTTTCAAGTACGATCGGCAAATCATGCTTCAAAAAATCGGAATAAACTTTAAAGTTTAAATGTCTATCGAAAAAATATGTCCCCACTACATATAGACTCAGAATTCTACCCCACGTGTATAGCAACCACCTATGCTGACTTCCCTTGTCACACGTGGGTATATCAGAATAATAATGATAGTTGATTCGTCCGTGAATAAAACGTTATTAAAAAAAGTGTCTCTCATAGGCCAATTTTTCATTGGCCCTACGACAAGAACCTAAACGACTTAAACGGTCATATATATATATATATATATATATATATATATATATATATATATATATATATATATATATAATATATATATATATATATATATATATATATATATATATATATATATATATATATATATATATATATATATATATATTAGTATGGGTTATTTTCCTCTAAACAATATGATCGGATACACCTGTAACTATTCTTAGTAATAGTATGTCTAACAAAGGTAGCTTCTGGTTAACTTGCATTTCAAACGTAAACTTTGTATAATGATAAACGCCGTTTAAGTGGGCTAGAAATTGTTCTAATGTATTAAGACCATGTGGCCAAATAGTAAAAATATCGTCAACATATCTAAACCAACATTTTGGTTTGAGATTGGCAGTAGTTATGGCTTTTTATTCAAAACCATCTTTACAGGTATTAGATTTGCAGGAAAAGTAGTGAGCCTTTGGTTCATCTTCTATTTGTTTATAAAATTCGTTATTATACATGAAATATGCGAAATTCGTACGTCTGATAAGTTTTAGGGGATCGACGTCAACATTACGTTGTTTTTTAGAATTTTAATGTATCAATTTGAATTTTATAAGCAGGAAATTTGAAAATGTTGTGTATGTAAATACGCTTTTTGTACGATCGAGCATTTTTGTTTATTTACAATATTTGTTTCCAAGACGGTAGGGTATGTTTACCGGTTGATAGGCCCAACACGTCGGTAGGTAAATTATCACCGACGTGTTTTACTTACCGACGTCTGAACTAAACGCTATTAAATAACATTTGACAAGTTGAACTTGTCGCGAAATATAAACGTCACTTTGGACATTAGGTATTTAGTAAAAATTCATTTAGTTCAATTGAATTTAATACGATCGTACAAAAAACATTATAATCATCACGAATGTTAAGGGTTGTACCGGTCCCTGGGTCCTATACAAGTTCGTGATTGGGAATACGAACTCGTATAGGGTATGGAAGCGGTGAATAACTTTCCATACCTTATCCCATTTTGTGACTTGTTCCTCTGGAGTGGGACTTTCGATAACTGAAATCCCTTATAGATCATGAGATCAGGCCATTGGCACTAGTTCCTTTACTTTTCTAATGCTATTGCAGAAATTATTTTTATGTGCCATGCCTCAAGACGCAAACGGTGCATGTGTTCAATGTTTTTAATATATTTGATAATCGGTGTCAAATTATAAAGTAATGTGAGAATGTAAGAACAAAATTTAAGCCAGAATTGTTTTGCTCTGTAGATGCCACAAAAATATGTATCCAGGAAGGATTACATTTACCAGCACTCATCAAAAAACAAAGTATGCCATCAGAACCCTAGACAACGAGATAAAAGGTGCACAGCTAAATTTGCGTATGGGTACGAATGAATACTATTAATAACAAACAAAATATACCCACATACCACACAATAATTAAAAAATACCGAACGCGTTTCAATAGCTAAGCGGTCATCGTCAGCGATCGACTTGGTCCTAGTCCTAGGACCGCTGATGTTGCTAGCTTAGCTATTGAAACGCGTTCTGAGTTTTTTAATTTTCGTGTGGTACGTGGGTGTATTTGGTTTGTTACAGATCCTGCCACAATTTCAGTGTCCAAGATTTTTCGAATACTATTAATACTCGACGAATTGACAAATTAATGCGTCTCGGTCTTAACACTATTATCAAAGTAAGTAGTAGTTTTAGTAGTAGTATTATGTTGTAGTTACATTAAACTAGAGAGTATGTTGTTACGTACATACTTTACATTACTTTTAGATAACTGGTAATCAGACACACATAGTTAACGTTGCAGAAGCATACAGTTGTCCGAGAGTAAATGATGAAACAAATGGTTTCTTCATTAACTACTTCAATAGTAGCTTAGGACCTGCAGAAATCAAAATGCACTATGAAAATAGTTTAATTGTTAATGCTAACGAAAGTGATGTTTTACAAATCATAACTAGCATTCAGATACATCCTAGAGACCGACGTGTTTATTATCTTCACGTTGAGTTAGAATTACTAGTTGATCAATCCGACATAAACTTTATCACTTTGCCTTTATTCGGAAAGAAAGTTATGGAAGCGGAAACGTTAAATTAACGACCGCTACGCGGAAATAAATAATCTAAATCTGGACTTATGCAAACATTTAAACATTAATAATTAATAATTTAATAATTCATCTTAACAAATCAAACATTATGTTTTCTGACAAACATTACATTTCTAGCATTTCTACCATTAATCTCGATGAAGTAGAGTTGGAAAAAAATCTGAGGTCAGAAATGTAGTTCGTGTTATAGATAAAAATTTTAGATTTAGAATTCACATAATGTTTTAATTGGTATATCATATTTTTACCTCAAAACGTTGTCTATATAACACAAAAACGTATGCAAGAAGTTTAAAACGATGTTTGTGGTTGGTGTATGGAATTAAAGAAGGAAAGAGTGTTACACATGCTCTCAGCAAGGGCAGATGACTGACCATGATTTGTATGTACAATCAGTATTGCTGTGATAATTATTACTGAACACTACTAAATCAATAAATATATTACTATTATATAATAAAAAACAAAATAGAAGGGAGTGAGGAGTTACCTTATTAATTCAAGAATTTACTACAACAATTTGTATACTATCCCCTACAACAACTACAACGAAACTGTGTTTGTTGATTCTACAGCCAGTTGCGATGAAAGCGGTGAAAGTATTACCCTTTTAATCGTAGAAAGCAATTTTGGAGGTTGTGTCATCCACACGGGTAAAAGTGAACACTATTATAGTATTTTTAGTGAACTGAAGAAGGTATTAGGATTCTATGGTTTTGGTGTTAAAAGTGAACCTGATGTGTTTATGAAAGAAAAGCTTTAACCAAAGTTTTTAAACCGTCTAGGCTATTATGTACTTTCCATGTATGTCAAGCTGTCTGCCGTTGGCTGTGGGACAAAAACCATTGCAGTTATCAGTAAGATAGTAAATCCATCATGTTAATGGTACCGTAAATATTTCACGAAACGGAAGTAATATTAATATGTAATGAGTAGACTGATGCAGTTCTAAAACGTAGTCTTATTCTTTATTAAAGTATCCGGAGTATACGTATAAGCATTGACACGTGCAAAATCAGAATAGATCTTTGCCTATCGTCAAGGGTGACCAACTAGAGCGAGAAATATTAATAATTTAGTGGAAACTTCCATAAGAGTTTTTAAGGATGCAGTATTGAGGCGAATATGGCTTTTAATCTTATCACTTTAGTTGAACTCGAATTTAAAGGATTCTCTGTTAGGGCAAGTGACCTTGAAGTTAAATAGTGGATGGCGTATTCCACTTTAGTTCCGCATAAGGTTCAAGTATATATGATATATATATATATATATATATATATATATATATATATATATATGTATATTATAGAATTAGTTTAATATCCTTAAGCTTTCCGAAAAGTTAAGTACTGTTTTATTTGCCTTTACGCTGCAATTAATCATCAGATATTATTTTGTTTTAATAATTATACAAATAAATACAGCTGTTGCTTTGTTCACTAAGATTACGTATGGTATTAAAGTACGACTGACCCATTTTTTGTTGTATTTTAATTATTTAACCTGAGAATGAATGGCTCCTGATAACTTGCTTAACTAATTATAGCTACGGATATTATATCTGCCTCCCTTACGACCTGATAACGAAAAAAAGCTCCCACTCTACAGTATATATGTTTTGTAAGTAATGTACATCGCTGAGCTAGACCATGGTGCAAACTCACCTTTTTATGTAAGTGAAAATTTCCCTTTGTTTAAGTTGGCTTCCGAGAGGAAGGTTAGTAATAGACTTTCGCGGAATCAAACGAAAATGACCTACATAGGGCACTAAAATGCCGAGGTATGTAGCAAGTAAGTTCCTATATCGTCTTATTTATTTAACCACAGCACTTTATGGGCATATACTATCAACCTATTCTAGACCATAAATAAATCTAACTCACAAATTTTGAATATACTGAAGCCTAGTTTTGCTAGAGGGAATTACACATGGGTAATAAACTGTGCCACAATAATGAAATATGGCTAAAGCTAAGTATTCGCATTTCTTGCGGGTTTTATAATTTAAAATAGAATGGTTACCGAACAATCTTTTAGACAGCCGTAGCTCCTCTGTATAAGGGAGGTAGTATGACCAAAAAAACGTAAACTTTCGTCTATTGTGACGCCAAGAATTTTAGATTGGATAGAAAAAGATAAGTAGCATTGGTTGATTTGGAGTATTGAGTATAATGCTACTCTTTAAAGAGTCTCCAATTTTTTAGAACGAAATATGGTTGCGCATGATTTACTGGAATTAAAATTTAAGTTGTGGTTGTTAGAATAGCCTACAACTTTACCAATATCGTTGTTATTGTCATTATTTGCCGTTCTGTAGTTAAATGGACTGAATCCATGTATTACTTCAGTGTCGTCAGCATGCACAAGGATTTTTGAGTTTTTTATGACTTTAATCATATTGGCAGCGTACAGAATAAATAACAGTGGATCAAAGATTGATCCTTGCAGAACTTCAGAGATAATTGAGGATGGGAGTAACATTTTATTTTTTATTCGCGTTCTGTGTGCGGCCACTAAGACACGATTTGATGGCACATATAAGTTGAGACTAATTTTATCGAAGGCTTCCGAATAGTCAAGTGATAGTAACAGAATATCTAGCTTATCACCAAGTGCATGTAATATATTTCCGTAAGGTTTAATAATGTAATAGTAGTACTAGGATTTGCCCGGAAGCCAGATTGATGTAATGGGACAAGGTCGTGTTGGTGTACGTACGATGCAAGTTGAGAGTGAAACATTTTTCTAATACTTTGGATAACACTGGAAATAAACTGATAGGTAGCAAACAGAGACAGTGGTTGGATTGTTGAGCTTGAGAACAGCTCAGACTATAGCTTCTTTCCAACAGATGGGAAAATTATTTTCTAAGCAGCAATTTAGTATATGAGTAATATTTGGCAAAATGACTAACGGACTATATTGAATCATGGAGAGTGTAATACTATCAGAGCCAGATACATTCAACTTTAATCATTTTAAGCACTGTACTAGGATCAACTAATCGAAACGTAAGTCACGTCAGTGTTATAAATAGAACTGAAATAGTTGTTTGTAGTCGTAGAATTTGATAAATGTTCTGGTATTTCGGTACTATTCTTATGTGAAATGCCAAACTTATTTGTAATGTTCCAAAACTGCTTTACCGATTTATGCGACCTTACGAAATCGACATAAATCGCTTTCTCTCTTCTAATAAAAGCCAAAGTATCGTTATGTATATTTTTTAAATTATTTTGTTTTGCTATAGAAAGGTTAGTTTTGGAAAGTAAAGGTGCTTTTTTTCTCAACAATAATCCTTCCAGGTTGTCTGCAGCCAAGGAAACGGTGGTTTGCTTACATAGATTGTGGTATTGGGTACATGAATATCATAAAGCATAGTTAAGTATGAAGTTACAAGAGGAACTTTATTATCAATATTATTTTGATAAAATAATATTCCAAGGTACTTCACGCATATCACAAGAAAGAGCAGTCGCATTAAAAATTTTAAAGTTTTTAAAAATCATTCATTGTTTGATTTTCATAAAGGAATTAGACCTTTCAAAACAATTTGTGGTCTGAAATAGGTTTATTTTCCATGGTTGCATAAGTATCAAGAATATCACACCTATTAATAATTATGGGATCTAACAAATTTGAAAATTTGTCTGTGACTCTAGTAGGTTCAGTAATAACTTGTTTTAATACATAAGGCTTGAAACATTTAAAATGACGGTATCAAAGGTGCAAATAGCTACAAGAACTATGTTATCAAGCCAACATATAACATGCTTATGAAACCTCCCATGAGGATTGTAGATTATAACAATAAATATACTTTTTTTGGCTGTGTTCATTTTGAAGCACATATATTCAATATAACTAATTTCGGAAATATCATATTCCTGAATTTCAATTTTCAAGTAATTTCTCACATAAACTCCTATCCCATCAACAGACCTGTTTAAGTGATCTTTTGCGAAGGCATTGTAACTGGAAGAGATATGGTTTGAAGAAATATCAACACTTAACCAAGTTTTTGGCAGGGCAATAATGTCGAAATTGTTCCCGCTAAGTAAATCCTGAAACAAAACATTATGAGAAAATGTGGAGCGAATGTAAGCTTCGAAATCATCGTTACACTTCACACTCAGCTATAATAACTAAAAATAATTTCTACAATGAATAAAATGTACATAAAAGTTAAACAAAAAGTATCTATAGCCAGTAAGATATAATTTATAATACTAAAATATAAAATAACAGACTGCACAATTCTGGTTATAGTGTGGTATATTAAGTATCAAGAACAGTAAGGGACGTTTACCGGTCAACCTGGAGGCAAATTTCCGTTCCCTATACAAGTTCGTGATCGGAGGCACGACCTCGTATAGAGAAACAGTGAACGTTATTATATACTCTATCCCATTTCGTGATTTGCTTCCTTGGCAGTAAATGTTTTTATTTTTAACCTCGTTTATTGGATTTAGTAATAAGTAACTTTAACTGCGATGTTACTCATAATAATTCACCATTTGTTCCTAAAGACTCTGGTCACTCTGCACTATTTATAGCAACTCACCTTCAAAGTGACTCACTGTTTCCTCTTACACAACGTCACAGCAGTCTTATAACTTTAGAAAAGCTAATTTTCATGGCATATTTGCCTCTCAGTCTAAAGTGTATTGGTTTTACCTGAAAATGCATACAATGTTTTTAATTTATTTGTTCTGTATCACAAAATTTTTAAATGCAATTATCCTAAATGGGTTACTCCTGAACTAATTAATATTCGATTAAAGCATAAGTACCACAAACGATTCAAACGATTTCATTCGATTGAGGATTCAAATCAGTCTAAGACCTTAAAAAAGCTAATTAAAACTTTAATAAAAGATACTCACAAGCGATATATTTCTAATACTGAGGTATCTTTATCTATTGGTCCCAAACTGTTCTGACCTGTGGTAGATCTAAATCAGGTAGTTACAGAATTCGTGGAGCAATGCATCATACAAATAACTTCTGTAACACCCCGCAGGAAATAATATTAAAGTCATTCAAAAGCTCTTCTCGTTCCTTTATAGCAACTCTTCGTATACGCGTATACGCATACCATTGCGGCTATTTAGACGAATGCTAGGGTAGTATCTTCCCCCTCAGAATCCTAACTTCGTTCCTTCCGATTCTATCCAGACCTTAATGCCACCATGCATACATACTTAATGTATGTATGTTGGGAATCCATTATTGTGGCTGAAGGAGCTTGGAAAACTCAATCAGCCCACAACTTGCCCCATGAGGGAATGGAAAACGTGGCCTTTTCCTTTTCCTATCTTTTAACCTTGATGTTATCTACCCTGCTAGAGGTTTTCCAACGAGTCTATTTTCCTCCGTTTTAATCTGCAGTATATATATATATATATATATATATATATATATCTATATATATATATATATATATATATATATATATATATATATATATATATATATATATATATATATATATATTTTTTTTTTTTGACAAAGGGGATGTAGTACATCTTTGAAACGTTGAATTGTTAATACACGAGATACTCCGAAAATGGATATTTTGTACATTCAATTTTATATTTGTGTGAGTGTCCTGGTAGGATAAGCGGAGCATCTTCACTTTCTCTTGATGATAGAATATTTTTTGCAAAATTTGCTATCGGGGGTGTGAAGTAAAATTGTTGTTTGTTTATTGCATAATATCCTTATCTTCTTTCTTTGCCTTAATCTAGTAATAATTATTTGTGTTGAGGTATTTTTTAGTAGTAGGAATTTAAAGTAAGAACTTTTTTGAATGATTTTGATCTTTCATGGATTTATTCTGTTGAACAAATAAATAAATAAAATATCCATGTATGTAAAGACGTCATTTCTGGCGTTCTAGGAAATTTCAAAATTGACATTTACTGTCTACTTTCCACCAGACTGGAAAGTATATTCTACCTGGCAGCTGAAATCTGCAATACGAAACGTCATTCACTATGTCATTTATCGATAGTGATGTGATGATTACTGATGTCAGCATGGCATTTCGATTCACCTCAAACAGTTATTGTAATCTTATTATTAATTACCAAAACTATGGAGATAGATAAAACAGTATACAAACCTCGCTCGTAAACATCATTCCTTCCTTCAGAAAAATTAAATCACCTTTGACTATGAACAGAAACAGAATGAAACGTACTTGTGTTTCTTTATAAAGTCCCCGTGTTTACATTATATGTGCGATTTCGCATGTGGCGTATTGGCTAAAATATTTGTCATAGGTTGCCCTGATCTTCGTTGCTTTCTTACCTTTCTTAGTTAGTCGGCCAGATTGGAAGCAGACTGATCCATTACAGTTACTCTATCTTCGTCCAATCTCCGATTTAAACGGGCTCCCAATAAAATCTAGTATCTGTGATTCGCATTCAATGTTCTCTAAAATGTCATTAAACTTTCTGATAGTTTTTTCCATATGCGCACTACAGTTTTAGTTTGCCATATTAATTAACCCCTTCTAACCTCTTGCAGACATTCTGCTTCCGTTTTCCTACATTTCCAACTACAATTGAAAAATAAAAATCCAATATATAATCCACAATTGTATATTTTGTAGCATAGGTGCTAAAAAATTGTTAGCTTAAATTGAAGTGTCATTACGAGGAATGGATTTAGACAATATTGTTTGAAAGAATTTCCCATCTAGATCACCCCCGATAGCAAATTTCGCAAAAAATATTCTATCATCAAGAGAAAGTGAAGATGCTCCGCTTATCCTACCAGGACACTCACACAAATATAAAATTGAATGTACAAAATATCCATTTTCGAGTATCTCGTGTATTAACAATTCAACGTTTCAAAGATGTACTACATCCCTTTGTCAAAAAAATATATATATATATATATATATATATATATATATATATATATATATATATATATATATATATATATATATATATATATACTGCAGATTAAAACGGAGGAAAATAGACTCGTTGGAAAACCTCTAGCAGGGTAGATAACATCAAGGTTAAAAGATAGGAAAAGGAAAAGGCCACGTTTTCCATTCCCTCATGGGGCAAATTGTGGGCTGATTGAGTTTTCCAAGCTCCTTCAGCCACAATAATGGATTCCCAACATACATACATTAAGTATGTATGCATGGTGGCATTAAGGTCTGGATAGAATCGGAGGGAACGAAGTTAGGATTCTGAGGGGGAAGATACTACCCTAGCATTCGTCTAAATAGCCGCAATGGTATGCGTATACGCGTATACGAAGAGTTGCTATAAAGGAACGAGAAGAGCTTTTGAATGACTTTAATATTATTTCCTGCGGGGTGTTACAGAAGTTATTTGTATGATGCATTGCTCCACGAATTCTGTAACTACCTGATTTAGATCTACCACAGGTCAGAACAGTTTGGGACCAATAGATAAAGATACCTCAGTATTAGAAATATATCGCTTGTGAGTATCTTTTATTAAAGTTTTAATTAGCTTTTTTAAGGTCTTAGACTGATTTGAATCCTCAATCGAATGAAATCGTTTGAATCGTTTGTGGTACTTATGCTTTAATCGAATATTAATTAGTTCAGGAGTAACCCATTTAGGATAATTGCATTTAAAAATTTTGTGATACAGAACAAATAAATTAAAAACATTGTATGCATTTTTAGGTAAAACCAATACACTTTAGACTGAGAGGCAAATATGCCATGAAAATTAGCTTTTCTAAAGTTATAAGACTGCTGTGACGTTGTGTAAGAGGAAACAGTGAGTCACTTTGAAGGTGAGTTGCTATAAATAGTGCAGAGTGACCAGAGTCTTTAGGAACAAATGGTGAATTATTATGAGTAACATCGCAGTTAAAGTTACTTATTACTAAATCCAATAAACGAGGTTATAAATAAAAACATTTACTGCCAAGGAAGCAAATCACGAAATGGGATAGAGTATATAATAACGTTCACTGTTTCTCTATACGAGGTCGTGCCTCCGATCACGAACTTGTATAGGGAACGGCAATTTGCCTCCAGGTTGACCGGTAAACGTCCCTTACTGTTCTTGATACTTAATATACCACACTATAACCAGAATTGTGCAGTCTGTTATTTTATATTTTAGTATTATAAATTATATCTTACTGGCTATAGATACTTTTTGTTTAACTTTTATGTACATTTTATTCATTGTAGAAATTATTTTTAGTTATTATAGCTGAGTGTGAAGTGTAACGATGATTTCGAAGCTTACATTCGCTCCACATTTTCTCATAATGTTTTGTTTCAGGATTTACTTAGCGGGAACAATTTCGACATTATTGCCCTGCCAAAAACTTGGTTAAGTGTTGATATTTCTTCAAACCATATCTCTTCCAGTTACAATGCCTTCGCAAAAGATCACTTAAACAGGTGTGTTGGTGGGATAGGAGTTTATGTGAGAAATTACTTGAAAATTGAAATTCAGGAATATGATATTTCCGAAATTAGTTATATTGAATATATGTGCTTCAAAATGAACACAGCCAAAAAAAGTATATTTATTGTTATAATTTACAATCCTCATGGGAGGTTTCATAAGCATGTTATATGTTGGCTTGATAACATAGTTCTTGTAGCTATTTGCACCTTTGATACCGTCATTTTAAATGTTTCAAGCCTCACGTATTAAAACAAGTTATTACTGAACCTACTAGAGTCACAGACAAATTTTCAAATTTGTTAGATCCCATAATTATTAATAGGTGTGATATTCTTGATACTTATGCAACCATGGAAAATAAACCTATTTCAGACCACAAATTGTTTTTAAAGGTCTAATTCCTTTATGAAAATCAAACAATGAATGATTTTTAAAAACTTTAAAATTTTTAATGCGACTGCTCTTTCTCGTGATATGCGTGAAGTACCTTGGAATATTATTTTATCAAAATAATATTGATAATAAAGTTCCTCTTGTAACTTCATACTTAACTATGCTTTATGATATTCATGTACCCAATACCACAATCTATGTAAGCAAACCACCGTTTCCTTGGCTGCAGACAACCTGGAAGGATTATTGTTGAGAAAAAGCACCTTTACTTTCCAAAACTAACCTTTCTATAGCAAAACAAAATAATTTAAAAATATACATAACGATACTTTGGCTTTTATTAGAAGAGAGAAAGCGATTTATGTCGATTTCGTAAGGTCGCATAAATCGGTAAAGCAGTTTTGGAACATTACAAATAAGTTTGGCATTTCACATAAGAATAGTACCGAAATACCAGAACATTTATCAAATTCTACGACTACAAACAACTATTTCAGTTCTATTTATAACACTGACGTGACTTACGTTTCGATTAGTTGATCCTAGTACAGTGCTTAAAATGATTAAAGTTGAATGTATCTGGCTCTGATAGTATTACACTCTCCATGATTCAATATAGTCTGTTAGTCATTTTGCCAAATATTACTCATATACTAAATTGCTGCTTAGAAAATAATTTTCCCATCTGTTGGAAAGAAGCTATAGTCTGAGCTGTTCTCAAGCTCAACAATCCAACCACTGTCTCTGTTTGCTACCTATCAGTTTATTTCCAGTGTTATCCAAAGTATTAGAAAAAATGTTTCACTCTCAACTTGCATCGTACGTACACCAACACGACCTTGTCCCATTACATCAATCTGGCTTCCGGGCAAATCCTAGTACTACTATTACATTATTAAACCTTACAGAAATATATTACATGCACTTGGTGATAAGCTAGATATTCTGTTACTATCACTTGACTATTCGGAAGCCTTCGATAAAATTAGTCTCAACTTATATGTGCCATCAAATCGTGTCTTAGTGGCCGCACACAGAACGCGAATAAAAATAAAATGTTACTCCCATCCTCAATTATCTCTGAAGTTCTGCAAGGATCAATCTTTGATCCACTGTTATTTATTCTGTACGCTGCCAATATGATTAAAGTCATAAAAAACTCAAAAATCCTTGTGCATGCTGACGACACTGAAGTAATACATGGATTCAGTCCATTTAACTACAGAACGGCAAATAATGACAATAACAACGATATTGGTAAAGTTGTAGGCTATTCTAACAACCACAACTTAAATTTTAATTCCAGTAAATCATGCGCAACCATATTTCGTTCTAAAAAATTGGAGACTCTTTAAAGAGTAGCATTATACTCAATACTCCAAATCAACCAATGCTACTTATCTTTTTCTATCCAATCTAAAATTCTTGGCGTCACAATAGACGAAAGTTTACGTTTTTTTTTGGTCATACTACCTCCCTTATACAGAGGAGCTACGGCTGTCTAAAAAGATTGTTCGGTAACCATTCTATTTTAAATTATAAAACCCGCAAGAAATGCGAATACTTAGCTTTAGCCATATTTCATTATTGTGGCACAGTTTATTACCCATGTGTAATTCCCTCTAGCAAAACTAGGCTTCAGTATATTCAAAATTTGTGAGTTAGATTTATTTATGGTCTAGAATAGGTTGATAGTATATGCCCATAAAGTGCTGTGGTTAAATAAATAAGACGATATAGGAACTTACTTGCTACATACCTCGGCATTTTAGTGCCCTATGTAGGTCATTTTCGTTTGATTTCGCGAAAGTCTATTACTAGCCTTCCTCTCGGAAGCCAACTTAAACAAAGGGAAATTTTCACTTACATAAAAAGGTGAGTTTGCACCATGGTCTAGCTCAGCGATGTACATTACTTACAAAACATATATACTGTAGAGTGGGAGCTTTTTTTCGTTATCAGGTCGTAAGGGAGGCAGATATAATATCCGTAGCTATAATTAGTTAAGCAAGTAATCAGGCGCCATTCATTCTCAGGTTAAATAATTAAAATACAACAAAAAATGGGTCAGTCGTACTTTAATACCATACGTAATCTTAGTGAACAAAGCAACAGCTGTATTTATTTGTATAATTATTAAAACAAAATAATATCTGATGATTAATTGCAGCGTAAAGGCAAATAAAACAGTACTTAACTTTTCGGAAAGCTTAACGATATTAAACTAATTCTTAATTAATACATAAACTATGCATATAATATAACCTATCTGTAAGTATAATTGTTTAAAAATGCAAGTTGATTGAACCGGTGTAACTACAACATAACAACAAAGTTTATTTTGACCTACGTCAACAAGATCCAACTGAAGTACGGTTATGCACTCAAATGTTATTTACCTTAGAAAACTGTAACCGAAGTTAGCTTTTATTTTCATTACAACAGTATTAAATCTTCCGAAACAATATTAGTTTTGATTTACTTTAATGTTTGTAAATCCATTCATATAATTTTCCACGTAATATAAACGTAATTTGCACTAAAAAGGATACGTACTTCTTGTACTTTCACTCAAAATAAAGTTAATATAATATATCGCAATGAATTGCTAGCGAGAACTTTTATTTCTTGACAATACGATAAGGCAAAACATCAGACAACGGTCATTTACCGCACTTTTCAATAACGTAAAGGTAAACGTAATGTATACTCGACACATGGAAACCATCACAGCTATCTTGTGGCTACTAAGCGGGAATAACTAACAGCATACGTTACTAATAGCAGGCGTAGCGCTGCTTGTCTCCATATTTAATGACACAAAAGCAAAAGGTATCTCAACTCAAACTTTTTTTTAAGATAACGTATTGCGTCATCATGTATGCTATTTTGACTCGTCATTTACCATGCTCCTTCAACGTGAAATAGTAGCATATATTTCCTATTCCAAACGATACGAAACTTTCTTAATGCAAGGGGAGAGAGTTTCCCTTATCCCTATTAGATATAATAAATTAATACAAAAATGTAGTTAAAGCAGTTGTATACCATATATTCAGCGAAGTTAAAATACTTAAAATACGACATGCATTGGAATTCAGAAAGAACGGAAATGATCTGATACACGTTGCGCGTAAGACAAAAGTAGATGTGACTAAATTTAATTATTGGAAGAAAAAATACTACAATATGCCTAAATATACATCAATATTGGAAAGCTATTTATAAATAATAAATTCAAAAACGTACATTAAGGTAGCGATTGCCAAAAATTGACACATATTCAACTTGAATTGAAAATTATATCGTCAAAGAACTAAGTTGTATGGCTCAGTGTGCTTCCTTTCCTATCTTCTTTCATAAATTTGAAAATTAGCTATTGGCATATACTTCAACACGTTATGTTAAGTGTAAGAATAGCATTTTCTAAACTTTGCCTAAGTCGTAGACCTATCGGTAGGTTCCGCTTGTAAACATATTCATTTATACATTTATATGGTACATATTTAAGTACAATTATAATGCGCGTTATGAGGTTAGTACAATCTTAAAGAACAAAACATAATGTTATGAAATATGTAAAAAGTGTAAATATAATTTAATTAACATTTCTTAACAAAATGTTTAGATTTTTTAAAAATATGCCTTTTGTTTGCATATTTCCACTAATGTTATACTCATTATACAATTTGGGTATATGCACTTTAGTGTCCGTTCTGCGTATTTATTATTAAATTGTGGTACTATATACATTTGGGTCACTTTCATTGAAAACTGTCTGTTTTTCAAATAATCAGTTAAATCATTTTAGTTCTTTCCCCGTCACGCCCGTCTAAGCACTTGAGCGGTATCCGTGGTCGACAGTGTCAAACAGGAAATCATATTGATTTTTATTAAAAATTTCGTTATCAATCAGATACTTTTTTAAATATCGAATAATATACTATTAATACTTTTTCAATCACTCGTATTATGCAAATTAGCCTGTAGTTGATATCTGATGCGTTTCCTTTTTTATATATCGATCCTTAACCGCGATCTTAAATTCACTAGGGAACGTTCCAGTTCTTAGAGTTAAATTTGCTAAATGCGATATTAACTTGCTAAACACTATTGGGTCATTTTTATGTCCATAGGTCTTATACCATCCATTCCATGGGCTTTATTAGTTTTTGTCATTCTGCTCTACTTGTGTTTGTGTACATTGTGGTATGTAAAGTGAGCAGTTTGGTTCCTTTATGTCTACGTTTATATCTACTACATGTTTACATCGTTCTCTTTGGTTGTCTATTTGCAAAATAAAATTGTTTGAAAGTTCTTCTACAACACACGGTGTACTTCTTGTTTTCCCTACATTATTTACAATTTTGTCATCCATGCTTTTGCTATGTTTTTTGTAAACGATATTGTTGATTTAATTCCAGATTTTTTCTGGGTCTTGCTTCACTTTTTCAAATTTCATGTTGATGTGTGGTATTTTCTTGTTCCTTATTTCATTTTTTAGCTTATTTCTAAACGTTTTAAATGTTTCTCTGTACTCCACGTTATTTGTATGTGATTTTAATTTCCCGAATAGTTTCTCCCTCTTCTTCATTTTGTTATATGACTCCTCGTTTATCCATTACTTTTCCTTACGTCTATATTCTCTGTTTTGATTCCTTATGTGCATATTCTTCGTACTCTTATTATAAATTTCGTGCATGGTAGTTATTGCTTTGCTCATAAATTAAATCACATCATAATGTTAACGTCTTTCCAGTCTTTTTCTAGTACTAATTTATTTATTTTATACTCATCGAATATTTTCATATTATTTTAATTATTGTTAACCAATTTCTAGTTATCATTATATAAAGTGACACATATTGGGTAGAGCGCACTCGAAGTCCCGCCTAATCGGTAGAGTGACGTCACAGTCTACAATCCCTCACACGATCTCCCGTCCAAGCACTTATCAGTATGTTTAATTATTAAATCGCGCACATTAACTCCCGTTTGTATGTAACTATTGAGGGTGAAAGTGCACAACCACGTTAATATAATGGAAAAAAGAAAATCTTGCAAAAAAGGCATTTTTTATTTAAAGATATGTTATATGCAAACATAAATAATCAAACCTAGTCAGTGTTACAAAAACTCCACTTATAAGCTACACATTTAACAAAATTATATCGAGAAATTAACGACATTTGGTATTGAGAAGTTTTTTCTGAGACAAATTTGTAATTTAACAAAGTTTTTTTTTTCTCAGTTTGATTATTTCTCCACTATTTGCTGAATTGATTTTAATATAAGTACCTTTTTGCATGTTTTTTAATGCAGCAATAAATGAATTTATATTTGGATGGGGTGTGCAGCAATACTTATTAAATTTGGAGTGAAATGACTCGCATGTATTAGTTGTATTCGGTCATTTCGGCAGAATCCTTAGCCCATATGGTTGGTAGAAAAATAGAGCCCTCTGATATATATGTTGCAGTGATACAGTCTTTCATAAAATCGAAGCAAAACAATCTACTAGTTCTTGTAGAGGAAGAAAAAGTAGACCAAATAAATGATGTAACCACTTTCCAATTGGTGATGTCTTGTCTCTATACTCCACCACTAATTCAAACTGTTGAATTTTTCGAAACCAAGCCAGAGAAATATGGAATCTACATCCAATTATTTGCTCTTCAGGAAATACTTCTGTTATAGCGTTATGAATACTAACTTCAAAATCACATACAAATTGTTTTGGTTTCCATGAATATCCCAATAGGTTACATTTTTGACTAATAGACGTGAACAGTTTCCGATAGGTATGTTTCATTTTATTGTTCAGTAAACAAAATGCCACAGGAATGTATGTGTGTTTAAAAAACACATGAATAGTGAACAGTTGCACAAAATACTTGGTACAATAATCAAATGTACCATCGACGTAAAACTTGTCACATTTACAAGTTCCATGTTACTTTTGCAGGAAAACACTATAATGTTGTTTATTTTGTCATTAATGGTTAAAAAATTCTCATTATAAACAGTCAGATGGAACTGCATCGATTCTACATAATCATGCACTGCTTGGGTGTTACGTGGCAATTTTGGAAATTTTCTTCGTTGACTTCGGCCAATGTTGTTTCTTATGTAAGTGATGTCCCTTACACTGAGAGTATCAAAAACATTAGTCGACGTCTCCAAAAAAGTGTGATATAACTTTCTCCACGGACGGGAGATCGTGCGAAGGATTAAAGTTAGACGGGAGATCGTGTGTACCGATTGTGTAATGGTCTGATAATTTATGGCTTATTACAGCCGAGTAAATGTCTTTATTGCGGGTTTTTATAAATATGTAGTCTGTCAAAGATTTTGTTAACACTCTTCCTATTTCGACCCCAGTTATATATATTTAATTGCATCTACAATGTATAACTTAAGTCCATTTGAATAAAGTAGGGTTTCACAATCACAAATTATGCTATTTTTTTAATCTTGTAAATTTAAATTTACATCTCCGATAAACATTTCGAAATATGTCAAGAAATTTCAAATTTTTAGATGTGGTGGACGGTAAAAAATATTTAAATCAGTTCTAATTTGATACTAGGGAACTAACAATTCATTTTATGCATTCAGAACTTCCCAAATCTACGGTATTTGAATGAAATTCAATATTATTTTTATAGAAAATCAGAAGTCCTCCTCCTTTCTTATTTCTACGGGTTTTATATACACGTTTACAATTAATTAACTGAAAACCGTCTATTTCACATTAATTGCAGATAGTAGGATTAAATCAACATTAGGCATACGAAATATTATTTGTAATTCATTCCAGTTCTTTTTACGGACCGTATATTTATATGAAAAATATTTACACTAGATGAGCCTGTACATTAACACAGAAGAAATTCAATTCTTCTATATTATCACATGTTTTAAATTTAATGTGATTACTTGTGTCATTTATGATTAAATTCATGAAGTTAAAGGTAAAAATTTCCTTAAATCAATAAATTATAGACTATTCTAGTATTATTGTTAGATTTAAAACTCCTGATAGCTGTATGTAGAATTACAATGCATTCTAAACGTTGCGAGATTAAAAATTATTAACGTAAAATAAAATTTGTTTCTGAATATACACTAAAAACATAATTTTTTTCTTAATTTATGAACTTTTGTACGTTCTTCATTGACATAATATTGACCACATTTTCTTTATAGTCTTTCCGCGTTAGTATAAGTACATTTTTAATCATCACATATTTATAATTATAAATTTTTGAACGTTGTTCAGTTTCCTTTTTATGCACCTCTGATGGCATCTTTGCTATTAGAAATGATGTATGCACGTGATATCAACTTGCTCAATACCATGAACTTCGACAAATTTTCTTTTCGCATGTTGTTCTAACTTCTAATATAATCCTCGCCAGGAGTATTTACCGCTAAGTCATCACATACAATCATATGGTGTAATATGAAAAATATGAGTCAAAATTATTTTCGTTATAATAAATTCTGATGTCCAACATTTCTTCCTGTTTCTACCATTGCTTTATTTTAGTACAAATTTAATACGCATTTCTGCGATGTAACTTTTTTCCAATAAAGCTCTACGCTTTTTTGAATTTTAATCCTAGCGACTGGATTGCACGATGAAGACTTCTGTCACTTATTAATATGTGACTGTCTCTGCGTTACATTTACAATTGTTACATGTTTTTCTGTAAATAAACTGGTATGTCAAACATGTATAAAGCTTGTGATGTAATACTGCTCACTTTGTGCACACATATCGTATAACGTGTTATGTCCATTTTGGATGTTTCAGGTAGATCGTCCGATTTTGTTCTCTTGCGTGGTCGTTTTTTACCCGGACTTGTGTGAAGATTAGTTTTTTTTCCTTTTCACCGCTAATAGAATATCTAGTAATTAGCACCACTGCTTGAAAAATCGGTAAACATTCTGCATTCAACAGTAAAACCGCAATCAAGTCCGTAAACTAATTAACATTTTAACCGTCAAATATTGATAAGATATTTTAAGTAAGTATTACAAATAATTATACCGTAAAGGGTAATGCATGAGAAAGAAAAATAATGTTAAAGCTTATGTATTCAAAATAAACTTGCTCATGATACGCAAACATAGATGTTTAAAAGATTACACCGTTAATTGTAAATACAAATTTTCTTTTTATATTTCGCAATTAAAGTTTGATGAATGATAATTTATTTTGTATTAGAATACATATCTTGTATGGAAAATTACACTCAAAACTTTTTATATTAATATTAGTTAGAGATAAGTACCTCGAAGCATTCAAAACTAGACTTTGTAACCCGATAAATATAAGCAATAGAGTCTCAGAATAATAAAATAATTAAGAACTAACACCGTTCCTGTAAATTAATTAATTAATTTCTTAAATTGGATTGTTAAATAATAAGAATTTGACTATGAAACGTAAATGTTTGTGAGTGGGAAGTTTATGTTAAAGAAACACATGTTAATCTCAATATACTAAAACATAATTTTGCCATCTGCGACTACCGTTTAGGACTAAATTTAGTCCGTTAATTATAGATAAAGTAAATTCAATAGATCACTATCAATATTAATAATTAAAGTTAAACGTGCAATCATTTCTATAACATTAACCAAATAAATATAACACTTCAACGGTATCTTTGTTACTTTCTATTATGAGAAATAAATCGTATTGTAACAATGCATCCAACCCCAAACACATGTGGAGGAAGCGACACATTCCTGATTTTTTTTCTAATTTTGAACTGACAAAAGTGTTAGTAATTCATAAGTAGGCCGCTGTACAGAATGAGTATCTCTTTAAAGGAATTGGTAAATTTTTTTATATTAATCACTACCTTATTTGATAACCAATAGCTTTAGAATGTCTAAATAAGCATTAAATCCACAATTTATTTAATTCCAATTAATATAACTCCTGATGCTCTCTCCTGATCGTAGTAAAATTGCAATTTTTAAGGGGGGCTCACGGCGAACGCTACGATGTTATATAGGCAGGTCGCGTGAGGTTTTTTCAGGTGGGTTTCCTCATACACAAGTAGCGGCACAGTCACTCCGTATATGCACGCCATGTGCGGCTACTTAGGCGAATGCTGGGGTACTATTTTTCCCTCGGAACGCTAACTCCTTTCCTTCCGATCCTATCCTGAGAAGGCAGAAGCTTGCGGTACGCCTGATGTAGGTTGAAAAGTGTCGAAGGTTTTCCCTACTATTACCCGACCTGACCAGTTGGTCAGGTATGGCAGTAGGAGTTTGGAGAAGGGGTCGGGAATGTTGAGGATTCGGTTCTTGGGCAAGATACCGGCGTACGAGACCCTGTCGAATGCTTGCTTAATGTCCAGAAACACAGCCAGATTGCATTGCTTATGATTGAATGCTCTGGTGGTCTCTGTAAACAGCTTCAGCAAGAGATCGTGACACGTTCGGTTGGGACGGAATCTGAATTGGGTATTAGGAAACAGGTTGAATTCTAGGTGGTCCCTGGGTCGCCTGGCTAGGATCTGCTCAAAGTATTTTTCGAGGCAACTCAGGAGAGAGATTGGTCTGTAGCAAGAGGGTGAGATTAGGTCGGCGTGGGGTTTCGGTATTATGACGGTGGAGGCTGATTTCCAGTCCGTCGGGAATAAGATTAGGATAAGATTAGGCATTGGTTGTGTATGTTGGAGAGAAGTAGAAGGGCTGGGTCGGGTAAGTGACGGAGGATTTTGCGATTTAGTGTGAACCAGGTCGGGCGTGATCGGGCATGAAAGGGATTCTCGTTGGAGCTGGATTTCAGGAAGGTTAAGCTTTGCTAAACTGCTCTAACTAAACTCATGTTGTGTGATCTCAAGGAGTACTTCTTTTACGGATCAAATTATTTTAAAGTGATCGTTATAATTATCTACCGAGCTTACTTTTAATAATATCTAGTAAATTATTCTGCTATTGCACCCGGCTCGGTAACTAAAATGTTTTCATTGAGTACTTTAGTTGGCTTTACTTGTTTTTTTTGCCTGATGTTGATTTTGCTTTTTTCTAGATCTGTGATGGTAGCGTTTTTGGTGTCATACCTGAAATATACCTTTCCACGGCTTTTGATTTCTAGTACTATTGTTCTTGCTATCGCTCTAATTTTGCTATATTGGATTAAATTTTTCACAGTGCGCTCATTTACAAATATTTTGATCCTTTTTTTCGGTTTCATATTGCTAAGGCTACATCTGGATTCCACCAAGGAGCTGGCGCTTTTTATAACTACTACTACTTTTTGGTATTATTTTTTCTGCAGCGCTGATTACGTTATTTGTGAAGTCTCGAACCAATGAATTTATATTTTGTTGTCTATCAATGTCTGCTACACTATCCATGTATGCCAACCAGTCGGATTTATTTAGCTTCCATCTGGAGACTATCGTCCATTTATGTTGTATGGTAGATGATCTTAGGATTATAGGAAGGTAATCACTGCAATGAAGATCTTGTAATGGATTCCATTCATATTTTGCCGCTGCCTGTGGAGAACACATGCTAAGGTCTACAACAGAAAAGCCATTTATTCTGGAGTTTAAATGTATGGGTTTACCGTTGTTTACTAGGATTAGTTGGTTTGCATCCAACATGGATACTAATGCCATACCCCTACTATCTTGTTTAGTTCAGGCCCATGGTGGGCTGTGTGCTTTAAAGTCTCCTAGTATGAGAGAGGTGTAGGTAATTGTTACAATATTACAACTCTCACTTTGGCTCGTTCGTCATGTGGTTCATCATAACTTATAATTTCATAATCGTTTAAGTGAAACTTTGTATTTATTTTGAAGTGCGTTTCTTGTAATGCGATTACAAATGGATTGTGTTCGTTGATTAGTAGTTCTTCATTGTTTGAATATTTTTGAATGTAATAGAGTAAAAAAGATAATTTACTTTTTAAATATTGCATATAACAAGGATTACTATACATTTATATAAAACAAACACAGATTCATATCACAGATATATGTCTTAATTTAATATCACAGTTAAAGTTATCTAAATCTGATATCAAGAAGCTTTACGTGATTTGCCTTTGGGTCAACCTTTCTTCTTTTTTTGTTTCAACATGTTTAGTCTGCTTTCGTTTAGCTCATACTCGTGTACGAGGATGTATCTGATACTGTTGAATATCTTTCCCTTTTGTCGTTGGACTCAGCTTCCATCTGCTCGACGTTCGAATCAAAAACATGACGTTCTGGTTGATGAGATATTTTCATTTCTACTTTCGGAGAAGTGTTCTTTTAGTTCAGAAATTAAGTGAGGAACTAATTCGGATACTAGTTCGTTAACATTAACCTTTTTGAGTGTGGTTGCAGTTTTCGTTATTGCTGCATATGTAGGAAAGTGTTCGTGCTACCACTTCTTTCGCGCTTCAAAATATGTGATTCGATTTTTTACCTTTAATTCTTAGCTAGTATCTTCTGTATGTATTTTAGTTACTCTCTAGATCTAGTTGTGTCATTTCCGTTGCAATTTACGCATTTTAATGGTTTTTCCTATGGTTTACCAGGATGCAGTTGCTTACCACATATCCATTTTTGCGCCTTTTTGCATGCCGTCGTCGTGTGCCCAAATACGATATCTGTAGCATCTTAAAGGAGACGGAATATAAATCCTGACGGGAAGTCTATAGATGGCTACTTTTACATTGGCTGGTAGTGCTTGGTTACAAAGGTTAGAATTAAACTTGCTGTGTTGATGGTTTGTCCATATTTTCTGGTTGTAATTCTTCTAACATCTATGACATTTTGGCTTTGAAAGTTTTCCAAGGTTTCGCCGGTTATACAATTTAATAGATCTTTAAATGTTATAACAGTTTTTACAATATTTAAAGTAACAGGCGGCTCAACTATTACGGGAATATTACCAAACATTTCCAATTTCAAACAAAATTGCGCTTGTTTATTAGATCATGTGTCTATCAATAAACCTGTATCAACTTTCTTGTATGAGTTTACATCACCTAACACATTATAAGGAGTCCTAGCAATTTCAAGCGGATTATCTTTTTCAAAATTTTCAGAATTTTGCTTCCTAATGATCAGAAACAAATGGGGGTTACCCTATGTCAACTACCCCATTATGTTATTATATTATAACTCTACGTTGTTCCTCACCAATGCTCATTTTTGAGGATGATTCCTCTTCCAGGGTGTTCAATACAGATATTTGTTCCCATGAGGACGCACTGAAAAAATGTCAAGTGAAACAGAGCAAACAGGGCATTTATACTGTGAGGAGGTGCTTCTTTACCCACAGGTGTTTCAACGCTAAGAATCAGGACTTCTCCATGCCACGTTCAGGTTTCCCCTCGCGCAATCCCCACAGCACCTAAAATTTCCAAACGACCTTAGGATTGGGGGATCTTTTATAGAGGTTACCTTCCTCGCAGTGCAGGCGGTGAAGCCAAGACCTCCAACCGTTACCTGTACAACGTTCCACAGCCACGCCCCGCTAGAGATTCTGAAGTACAGTTCGCGGTTGCGGTATTAGGAAACGGCAAGCGCTCATCCATCCACAGCTAGAATATTCCGGACTTGCCACACCCGTATACCCTTTTGACGACGTATGTCCTAGGACGAGTAGAAAAAAAAGGAAGCGGTCTCTTAATTTTAACTGGGACCCTGAACAGATCTCAAGAGTTGGAACAAGTATGTTCCGACAGGAACAAGTGAAAGTGGGGAAAGCCACTCAAGACTGGTATAAGAGAAGTGAACTTCCAGCTAGGGAACGCAGGATTGCCGTCCCTGTCCTCGTTAGTTAAGCAGCCCCACGTGAACTAGTCCGCGACACCATATTTTTTAGAGCTATCAGTGGCTGTTTATGGCCACGACCTCATATTGGTGTTGGCCTTGCATCACTTACGGTCATTTGTAAGGTGATTCCCCTATCCACGAACTGGAGACGCGTCTAGTAGGTCCTTCAATCCCTAGGTATTATTTTTTTTCCTTTTCCGGCCCTTATCAGCCTGTTGCGTCATGCGTCGACATCAGAGGCCATGGCATACTATTCAGGGGTTAGGATGTAATAAACATACTGTCCATATATTTGTTCATGTGCGTTCGTATAGTCCCAACACCCTTTCAATTCGGTATACACCAGTTAATACTTCAGTAGAAGTTCTGTTAATACGCGACAGTTGACGGTATTCGTCCGTCCTTGGACACTCCTCGAAGATATGAAATATAGTCATAGGTTAATTAACGCACTGTGGACAAATAAGAGTCCTTTTGCCTAGCAATAAATAGGAGTGAGTTAGGAGCGTATGTATAATTCTTAATCTAGTGAGATACGCATTATGTTAGGGCCATATGTAAACATTCTCTTAGCGATGTTCTGAAGGCATAAGAAGCATAGCTTATCGCCACGCCACTTCTGTTTTCTTTGTATGTTCAACGTCATTGCACAGTTGGTTACAATATTAGTTATGTGTTCCTTCCAAGTGAGCTTCTTGTCGAACGTGAATCCAGAATAGGGACGGGCTGTGCATCGAGGAAAATTAGAGGATTATCGTGTCCTTTCCACAAATGCCAGAAGTGTACACATACCGTCTTTCTTGTAGAAAATCTAAATTCTTTCATTATAGCTGCCTGTGATATGATGTTAATGTCTATTTGTAGTATTTCCGTTATTTCCTTAACGCCATTGCCTGTTACCATAATTACGAGTTCGTCAACATCAAGCAATTTCCTTGTCGACCTTCTTATATCGTCTGATATTCCGTTAATCGCAATACTAAACAAGGTCGCACTCAGAACCGATTACGACAAGAAGCTTCCGACTTGAACCGAAAAGCGTCGAAGTTTTGGTCCAGATCAGGTAGATTACCAGGTAATCCCAATTTCATTTTTTTCAAAAATTTCATATCGCCAGACGATATCGAATGCCTTTTCCAGGTCGAAAAGCATCACAAGTGTATGTTGTCAAAAGACAATCTTTCACAAAAGTGAAAGATTCATTTATTATCTGGCCAAGGTGAACCAACCCAATATTAACCATGCTTCAAAGACCTTGCTTTAACAGGATGTAAGTGAAATTGGCCATATATTTTCGGCCTGTTTAAATATTCTGTTTGTGTTAAATATTCTGTTTGTGCTAGGCTGGTATATCCTGCTGTGATGTGTTGGATGGTTTCTGGTGTTGTTTTGCACATTTACAGTTGTCACTCTATCGAGGATTTTGTTATATGTTTTTGGGAGTTTTTGTGTTTATAACCTTTGTCAAGGTCGTTTTTAAATTTGCTATGTGTTGTAACTGCGAGTGAATGCTTAAAGGTGTGTAGTCTTTGTTAGCTTATTTGACAGCCGTGTGCAGCCGGAATTGGGTTCCTTTTATGTTGATGTACGTCCATAGGTCGTGTATTTGCATGTTGTGTGTTCGTTCTATGTTCGTTAACTCATGCCCGCCTTGTTTTCCGGGTAGGTATAATTTTTCCATCGCAGAGTTATGATGTAATGCTCTGTTATTCGTGAGTATTCATCCAGTTAGTCCGTCTAGTGCTTGTATGTCTGTCGATAACTCCAAATGAGTAGGTTAGTGTTTCCAGTTTTGTGTTACGGGGACTAAGGTTTTGTTTTGTTTCCCAATTTGCCATTGTCTATTTAAGGAATTTTACGATGACTGGGTGGACTTTGTAAATTTGTAAGATTTAAAGAAGCCATGAGTGAGGGAATGAATCATATGCTTTTTGGTGGTCAATCCAAGCAACTGCTACGTTCCTATTTTCTTTTTTGTTGTGTTAATGTGTTTTGTAATGATTCCGTCTACTATTAGTTGTTTTTACACCCTTTCGCTCCCTTTGTGCACCCTTCACGTTCGATACTTGTTCTGTAACGTGTGTTGTGATTCTTAGGGCTATAGTTTTGGTGATTGTTTTGTATAACGTATTTAGACATGTTATTGGTCTGTAATTATTTGACTCGTGTATATTTTCATTTTTATGTTTAAAAAAAGTTATGCCATGTGTTAATGTAGCTGCGGTATCTGTTAGATTTCCTATTGAATGTTCACTTATTTGGGTCATTTTTTCGTTGAGTGTTATTAAGTGTTTCCAAAAATAGTTGTAAGTTTGATCTGGTCCTAGTGCTTTCCGACTTGGTAGCTCATTGTTAGTTCCTTTTTTTTATTTTGTAGCGTGTCGTCTGCTCTATTGATGCTGTTATTTTCTCATTTGCTTCTACCCATTGGCATTTTGTGTTAGACCGGTTTTGATCACATTGATTTCCAGTGGTTTTCGACCTCCTTTATCTTGAGTAACTATGTGTTGATAGTTCTTGCGTCTGAATTTTCCAGTGTTTGATAGAATCGTTTTCTATCTGCTGCATAACTTCGGTTGTCTTGTTTTCTTTTATGTGATGTGTTTTGCTAGTCATAAGTTTTTGTTTCAGTGTGCCTATTATTTCTGATACTTCTAGTGTTATTTCACCGGGGTTTGTTTTTAGGTAATATTTTTTATAAAGTTTCTTGTGTTTTTGCTTGGGTGATACTACTGAGTTATTTATGTGCGTTAGGTCACGAATCGTGCTTACTTTATTTTCTATTAATTTTTGCCATAATGGTTTGCTGCCGATATTGTTCATAGGTTTTTGGGTCTCGGTTTTTCGTTTGTTAGTGAGGCCTAGACTTTCTGCAATTGAAATGGCTGGAATGTAGGTGACACGTATGAGATCGTCAATACTGGGTGCACTGTTTATGTGTTTCTTGATGTCATCGTTGTATCTTTCTACTGTTTTCCCAGTTATATATTAATTTTGACAAGCTTTCCCTGTGGTTGGAGTTAGTACCTTGGAGGCGAATTATATTTTTCTCGACTATTTTCTCCATTTCAGTTTGTGATTTTTGTGTTCTTAACAAAGCGTTATAGATGTTTGTTGCTGTTTCTGTATTGTTGTCTGTTATGTTTATTATGGGAATGTTGTGGGTTATTTGAGTAATTGTTGCTTGAAGCAATAGGGGACTTTCTTCGTTGGGAGTGATTTGGTCAGTATGTACATTGTTTTTCTACATTTCTAGCTGGATTTGCTCTTTATGTTTGGTGCTATTTATTTGTTCTAAAACACCCATTTATTTTCTTACGTACAAGCGATTTAAAATAAAGATATCGGGAGTGGAATAACACACGACCTTCCAACCTACTAACCTCTTCTTTAATACGTTCATAAGAAAATAGGCAACATTGTAACACAAAAAAATATTCTGTCAGTTGAATGTTTCAAACTTTACGTCAGATAAAGGTTAACAGACATGCAGAAGCTAACTCAAAAAAAAGCCCAAAGCTCTCCGCTTCTATAAAATATCGGTAACACAGTTTAAGCATTTTCAATATTATTTATTAATTTTTAGACTTGTATGGCCGTATATTAAGGAACTTTACAAATAATACAAAAAAAGCTAATTAAGAATGTCAGAATAGTATAACTTGGAAATATCTACAAGCAAAACGCAGGCAATGACAATCTCTAATGAACCGTTAGAATTTAAACTAGTAATGGACGACCAAATAATCATTCAGGTAATGAATGTCAATTGTCTCGGAGCACATAGCAGAAACATTAAACGTAAAGTACGTACTCAATATACGAAAGCGTCAGCTGTGTCGGGCTGCTTACGAGATCTTACATGGAGAAGGAAATTTATGACAATGGGCAGTAAAACGCGTATATACAAATCGTATGTCAGGCCAATTCTGGCTTATGCAGCAAAAACGCGGTCTGAAATCTCACAAACAAAATAACTTGTAAGCAGCACAGATATGAAAACCCAGCTTAGCATAGCTGGTGTAACATTAAGAGGAGTAAGGAGCAGCAAATAAGAGTCATGCAATATCGAGGACACAGTACGATGGCGTAGACGAAGACATAGGCAGTGGAGAGACCAAGTAGATATGATGGACAAGAACAGAATAGCAAAAATATTAATCTTACCTAAACCATCACCAAAACGATGGTGCGAGATCTACACATCTACATTCCTGGAAAATGATAACCCCTAGAGGAAGCTTATTAGATAACACAGGACCAAGTCCTAAAATAAGTAGAAGAAGAAGATAAAGAAGAGTTATGTAAAATTAAATTTCCTTCAATAAACATATTTAATCATTCTCCTATAAAGTGGAACGCTATTCAGGTATTAAAAATAATTTGAACTAATATTTAAATTCTACATTAGGAATGTTTTCCTGCTAAATTACGAGTCGGTGTCGTATTAAAAAATGAATAGAACCTAAGTAATCAATATGTTTAAGATCTATATGTAGGTATTCTTATATCTTGGAAAAATGTAGCTGCTTCAGAAATATTTGAATAAATGAACCAAAAGCTGTTCCTGGTGCTGACTTTCTCCCAAAATCTATTCCGCTCTAGAAGAAATAAAAACAAGGTTAAATACGAAATTAGGTGTTTACGAAGTTATCATGGATACTAACATACACCCACACTTACACATGCACGCACGCACGCACATATCCACCCACCCGCTGAGTAAATTAGTGTCCGAAGTATGAATAAACACAGGACTGGACTGGCCTATCGGGCGGAACTCAATCGGCCGTTAGGTCAAACTGCATTATCATTTTTGAATTCATAAATGAAGCGTCTCGAGTGTAAACTAATTCTGTCTATTATTATCTGTGGTACATATGAATATTTAATTTCGTAAATTTGATATTCCGAGAAGGCTAGAATCATAAACATTAAATTAAATACCTGCAAGCTAAGTTAGGGGTAGATATATCAACAAGTTCAAGGAAAGAATGCCGACTCATATATTCTGGGGTATAATATACCAGTTCATTACTCACTATGAAAATCAAACATTGTGAAGGTAATGTCAGCTACTGGAGCAATGATATGCGTTACACAGTAAACAAACTGTATAAACAGTTAAACACACTTGTTGCTGAATTTTCCTATATCATTCGCTATACCACAGTGCAAATGTAATGACAGAGTTAATTCTTCAACCCATTATAAGACGTTTGTTGTGTTCATTGGTACTGTGTATTTACGAGTATCTTAAATAATTCATTTCAAGATTAGTTTTTTTTGTGTAATAGTAGCGCGGTGCGATAAAAACTATGAATTTATTTAAGAGATTGATTTATTGCTATTGCTGTGCTGACTACTTGACGTATTAAATTGTCTGTAAGTATTGGAAATTTAACAAAGCAAATCATAATTGTTATTATTAGAATGTTGTTTACGTTTACCTAATAAGTTGGAATTTCCCTCGCAAAGTGCGGGCACCACGAACATATATTTAAGAGTTACAGAAAAAGAACGGGAAAACAAAAAAGGTGTTTAGAAAACACAGCCAAAATTTGTATTAAAGTTTTGGATATATTTGGAGTGAAGAGATGCAAGTGAGATAGTAGCCCTAGCAATTACTCAACAATTACTACAATTAAAATCGAACCACTAGGTCCGTTGGTATAGCTATGTTATGACCAATGAGGATAAATATGCACAAGTAAATTTTTATTTTTAAAAACCAAACCTTCCAATATTTGGACGTTCATACGTTCAACCTACAGTTGAAGATGAACTTTGTAATTGGTAATTGCTCTGTTTTAAAAAAGACTGATTTAAACGACGTTGGATTGGTTTAGCATTAGTTTAGCATTTTCAAAGGAGGGAATTTTATTAGTTCTTGGAGATGGAATCAAAATGAGCACAAAACACACATGCACGCGTTTAACAGAGTACGATCTAGGGCGATTACATTTTAACACCTCAGAAGCATATTTGGTTCATACCAAGGACAAAAACGTTCGGTCGATTCTATTTTTTCAAGCTGCTTCAAATGAACGGATAAACTATAGGAAGACCTTGCACAGACTTATCGAAACGATTAAAATGATGGCAAAAACAGAATTCAGATACCGAGGTGACGGCTGGTGAGAAGCCTCCTATTCATTGCTAGGTGATAATATTTTGTCAGGGTATTTTGAACACCCTGTATACGTAGTGCGTAATTTTGTTTGTAGTTTTATTCACTTAGTTAGATTCCGTATATATATATATATATATATATATATATATATATATATATATATATATATATATATTTTGTTGAGTATTAATTCAGTTTAGAGTTCATTCTATAGATTTTTTGTTTTGTTTTGATTATTATTGAATGCCTTATTATTACACTGAGGTGTATTAACGTAACGTTATTTAGTGTTTATCACGCTTTTATTTGACAAGCGTGTAGTGTTTTTTTTTGAAGCCCTATTTCAGGTGGTTTGCTGCGTTGCTGTCCAGCACACCTGGAATTGATTGCGGATAGGTAAGCGTATGTTTTTTGTGTGTTTGGACACGCTATGTACTCGTAATTTTGGCACGACGACCCTTATTTTGACTACTAAACATTCTGGCGCCCTTAACCGAATTGATTTTGTCTTCATCCCCTATTTTGACTTACATACGATTTACTATTCTGGTTGTGCAAAATGTTTCAACATCTGACCTACACCCATACGCTGGCTAGTCGGTGCAAAAAGGCCAATTTTATCTGTAATCCCGTTCTACCACCGTTACAGGTAAAGTTGGCGCTTCACCGTGGGACATTTTAGGGTGTTTTTTTTGTAGATTTCTTTTTTTTGTGACATCTTAGGATGGTATTTCAGTATTTGCGCTTCAGGATTATTTTATTGTTGAATTAAGTTTTTTATATACGTATCGAAAGATTAAATATGGGTTATAAAATTAATGCAGATAGGCTTACACCTAGTGAGGTAACATATGAGATAGCGGTTAGAGGTGGTGATCTATTGTTAGGGGTAACTGCGTTACGTGCATTGTTACGGAATATTTTAAGTGAGGAGGGTAGTGGTAAAATTTCATCACGTCCCGATTATCCTTTCGATTTTGAAACAGATAAGAGTGCTATTGAGGAAACGAAATTGGAATTAGAAAAGTTATTAGAGGAAGTCAAAATTAATCCGTCCACAAAGATTTTAACGACCATAGAAACCAAGCTCAAATATTTGTTAGGTAGAGTTAGTAATTCAATTCCGAAAACCGATATCGATGTTAAGATTAAAGAAAGTTTGTTGAAATTGCGGTAGCTCAATCTACGTACGAAATTTTGGATAAACGAGTAGTTTTAAAAAGTTCACCTTTGGAAATATTAAGCAGTGTTTCGAATAATCACGATCAAAATTCAAAAACAGATATTTCAGTACCGATTAGTAATTTAAATTTAAGTACATCACCTGTTCGGAGTGTAGTTGTAAAAAGTACACCGGTTTGCAAATGGAATTTATCATTTTCGGGAGATACTAGATCTTCATCGCTAAGTGCTTTTTTGGAACGGATTTCAGAATTACAGATTTCACGTAGAGTAGATGATGCTCAATTATTTTCGGAATGCTTAGATTTATTTACGGGTAACGCTTTGATTTACGTTCGTTCCGTTAGAAGGGAAGTTAGGACTTGGGGTGAGTTGGTGGAATTGTTGAAAATTCAATTCCAGCCAATAGGTTATGACGATAGATTATTAGATGAGATTAAGCGTCGTACTCAGGGTACGGACGAGCCTATGGGAATTTATATCGCTGTTGTGCGGACTTTATTTTCGCGTTTGAACGAAACTTTGTCCGAAGATAAGCAATTACGTATTTTGCGGAAAAATATCGCACCGTCTTATCAGGCACAATTAGGTTTAACGGAGATTAGCTCTATTAACGAATTAATCAAGTATGGAAGACTTATTGAAGAAAGAGTTCAAGCGATGAATAGTTATGTACCGCCTAGTCGGAAACGCTCCGACCTAGAAGTAGATTTAGCGTATGTGGGAGAAACCCCACCGGTTGTCACGATTAAGAATAAGGAAATACCGATACAAGAAGTAAAGATAATGCCGAGTAGAGTTGAGGGTAGATCGTGTTGGAATTGTCAGAAGACCGGACATATGGCGTCCAGTTGTAAAGACACCATTAAGAATCGTTATTGTTATCGTTGTGGAAAGAAGGATTTTACAGTAAAGAATTGTCCTAGATGTTCGAATACGGAAAACGGGTTAAGGAGGCAATAAAGAGCCGCGTAATGCCTTCCAAGATCTACATTAGGTCGGCAGTTTATTATAATAGTTTAAGGGCCAAGGATGAAGTTACTTTTTCAAGGAATAAAGTTTTATTGGATTACGTTTTCGATTTAAAGGATTCAGATGAGAGACCGTTCGTCACGGTCAAGATTTTTGGTCAAGAGTTATTGGGATTATTGGACAGTGGATCTACGCGAAGACCATCATTGGAAGAAAGGGATGGGAGAAATTAAGTCAATTGGGAGTGAAATTAAATAGAGAATTTACGTCAACCTGTGTCGTAGCTAACGGTCAATCAGTGAATAGTATCGAGTCAGCCAGTGTTCCGATTGAAATTAAGGGAAGAATTATTACGATTAACGTCATTGTTGTATTGGAGATGCCACATCAGTTGATATTAGGAGTCGATTTTTGGAAACGAGCGAATTTTGTTCCGGACTTAAGAAAAGGAGAGTGGAAATTTGAAAATGAGGAAACTATTAATGCTATGGACGATAGAAAGCCGAAGATTTGCTCACGTTTACATTTTGCGAACATTGAAGGCAAGGAATTAGGATGTACAACTTTAGTAGAACACAAAATTAAGACAAGTAGTGAACCAATTAAGCAACGATATTATCGTGTGTCACCGTTTATTCAGCGACAAATAGATCTCGAGTTGGAAAAAATGTTGAAGATGGATGTGATTGAGAAATCTAATAGCGCTTGGTCAAGTCCGATACTACTAGTAAAGAAGAAGGATGGAAGTTATAGGTTTTGAGTGGATTTTCGAAAAGTAAATAAAGTTACCGAGAGAGATGCATATCCGTTACGGTACGTTTCAGCAATTTTAGACCGTTTACGTGACGCAAAATACATATCATCGTTGGACATTAAGTCAGCTTATTGGCAGATACCGATGGCTGAAGATTCAAAGCAGCATACCGCATTTACAGTACCCAATCGGGGTCTGTTTCAATTTAAGCGTTTACCGTTTGGACTCGCGAACGCACCGGCGAGTTGGCAGAGATTTATAGACCGAGTTTTAGGACCAGAATTAGAGCCATATGTTTTCGTCTATTTGGATGATACTATTATTTGCACACCTACTTTTGAGAAGCATATCGAGGTTTTACAGGAAGTTTTCCGACGATTCAGTGAAGCTGGTCTTACGTTAGGAAGAGATAAATGTACGTTTTGTCAGTCCTAGCTCAGATATTTGGGTTATGTAGTTAACGAAAATGGGTTATCGGTTGACCCAGAAAAGGTCAACTCCATTTTGAAGATTCCAACACCAAAGAGTCCAACGGAAGTGAAGCGATTGATCGGCATAGCGAGTTGGTATCGTCGTTTTATAAAAGATTTTTCGACCATTATTGCACCATTAACGAAGTTATTGAAGAAGTTTGCTAAATTTAATTGGGATGAAGATTGTGACAAAGCGTTTGAAACTATTAAGGATTGTTTGGTTACCGCACCCATATTATCGTGTCCAGATTTTTCGCTACCGTTTATTGTGCAAACTGACGCTTCAGATTATGGCATTGGTTCAGTGTTGACGCAGACAATTGATGGAGAGGAACGAGTGATATGTTACAATAGTAGATCATTGACGAAGAACGAAAGGAAATTTTCGACTACCGAAAAGGAATGTTTGGCGGTACTGTGGTCAGTAGAGAAGTTACGTCCATATTTGGAGGGAGCAGAATTTACGGTTATTACCGATCACGCATCGTTAGCTTGGTTACATAATTTAAAGGAACCTACCGGTCGATTAGCGCGTTAGGCTATACGCCTTCAGCAGTACAGTTTTGAGATCATTCATCGAAAAGGAAAGGATCATGTCGTACCGGATACATTATCGCGTTCCGTATCAGTTATTGACGCACTTGAAGTGACGAGTAAACCCGATATTGACTTACCAGACGAGACTATAATAGAAGACGAAGGAAAGGAAATTGACGATATAAAAGATGACGATAAGTGGTTGACACGGATGAAGAAGAATGTTAAGGCAAGACCAATTGCGTATCCGCAATGGCGGATAGAAAAGGGGAAATTATTGAAGCATGCGAAGTGTAGTTATCCGAAGTTGAGAAACGATAAGGAACAGTGGAGAGTTGTAGTGCCGAAGGGAGAACGCTCCTAGATATTATCGCAGTGTCATGATGACCCTAGAGCAGGACATGCAGGTATTTTTAAGACTTATGAGAGAATTTCACGACAGTATTATTGGCCGAAATTAAAGGCAGACGTGGTACGTTATGTTCGACATTGTGAAATTTGTATTAGACATAAACCGGAACAGAAGAAACCTGCCGGCCTTATGGCAAAACATCCCGTTATCGACAAGCCTTGGCAAATGATTGCCACGGATATTGTAGGACCGTTACCGAGATTATCTCGAGGTTATTCATATGTTTTAGTAGTTTCCGATTATTTTTCGAAATTTGTACTTTTCTTACCGTTACGTGCCGCTACCGCTGCGAGTGTAGTTAAGAATATCGAAGAAAATGTTTTTCTTATGTTTGGGGTACCGTTATACGTTTTGTGTGACAATGGATCACAATTTAGGAGTAAAGAATTTCAGAAAATGGTTACGTCTTATAACGCCAAAATTATATTTAACGCAAATTACCATCCTCAGGCTAATCCATCAGAACGTGTTAACAGAGTAATGAAGACAATGTTAGCGTCGTATATCGAAGACAACCAACGTAATTGGGATAAGTATTTAGCGCAAGTTGTCTGTGCCATTCGCACAGCGACTCATGAGGTTACCGGCCTGACGCCTTATTTCGCGAACTTTGGGCGAGAAATGATTTTAGACGGATGACAGCAGGGAGTACCGACGAACAGTACCGATCTAGATGATGTAAATTTTGCCGACCGGACACCGTTGTTAGAAAGAAGTGAAATTTTTCGCGTTGTTTATAACGATATTAAGAAAGGACTTAATGCTGCGTAGCGAGTTTGGTTGGAGGTGTTGCGATTTTGGGTCTTGCGTATACGGTTGTGGAATAACGGAAAGCGGGGATCTCGTGAACCGTGGCCCGGCCTCTTCCGTATGCTCTCGACGCGGAGTTTCAGTGCACCAGCCAAACGCGTGTACCGTTGTTGCACCTTGTCGTGCTTTCTCGGATCCTTAGCGGATCATTTTTGGGTTTGTCCTTTATCGTGGGATTTGATCCAATTTTTTTTGTCTTCTCGATTTTGACTTATATTACCGAACGTGATTGTGGAGTTTGTGGAGTTGGTGGAGTTTTGTTGAGTTTGTGGGAGTTAACGTTTGTACTTAGTGTTAGATTTGTTTTTGTTCCTGGCGTAGGTTGCCTGTAGAGTAGAGTTGTTTTTCGGATATATTTTCCGAAGGAAAATATTTTTGTAAGGGGAGTGTCAGGGTATTTTGAACACCCTGTATACGTAGTGCGTAATTTTGTTTGTAGTTTTATTCACTTAGTTAGATTCCGTATATATATATATATATATATATATATATATATATATATATATATATATATATATATATATATATATATATATATATATTTTTTTGTTTATTGTCAAGTTTAGTTTTATAGATGAATTTGTTTAACGTGTGTAGCGACCTTTAGGCATGGAGTGTGTATGGCGAGCTTTAGATTCTTTGTTTGTGAATTATTATTCCGAAATTTAGGTTGTTTTTCCTTATTATCTCCCGTTTATAGAAGTTTGATTAACGCTTATTTGTAAATAGTTGTATATAAGTTTAATTAAAGTTCATTTCGTTTGATTTCCGTAAAATATAATAGAAAGTTTTGTAATTTAAATAAATAGTGTAGATTTATATGTGTATGATGTCATGCTGGCGACATAAAGACGCTTAAGTATAGTTGTTCAGTTTATTATTGGGTATGATGGTTTTAATTCATAGAGATTCAATGTGGGACTAATTGTTCGTACTTTAAGGAAAAAATAGGGATATTTTTGACGTTTGAACTTTTGAAGACTACCGAGTCCTTACGGACGAAAACGAAATTTATGTATTGGGGTATCAAATCTTTCCCTTCCGTTTTTTTAATTGGTGGAATTAAAGTAGATAAGATTTTTTGTGAGTAGTGGGATTCAAAATTCAAAGATGGATTTTTGGTAATAATTTGTGGATTCTGAAACTGACTGCGCTCTCGAGTAGTATTACGGTGACGTTTATTGTTACGCTTTAAGGGGTGGTTTAGAACGTTGATATTTTGGACCTTGTGGTGTTTAACGAACGTACTTTTTGTGTAGTAAGGGTAGTTAAGCTACTTCTGAAGAAGACCTGTAAAGGGATTTTATTAAAATTGTTCATTCACCAGAGGATTATACCTAGTGCCGATTTCGGTTTTACGTAAAGTTACCTAGAGGACATCGTCGTGTTTTATTAGTACTTCGGTGAACTCTTTGGTTTATATCGCATCTACGGATTTTAAAGTCAACGTTCTTGAGTGCTGCTTATTTATCGTACAAAGCGTGTTTAAAGATAAAGAAACTTTCGCAATATAATAAAATTATATTTAATTAAAACAAATTATTAACATTTTGGATTGTTAGTGGAAATAAAACCATTTAAAAGCTACAAGTTATCAAGCAATTTTGAACGCTCAAATTATTATTTTAAAAGAAGTTTTTAATTAATGCAGTAACATTTTAACGAGTTTAAATCAATAAACCGTTTGTGTATCATAGAACAATAGTCAACATTATATTCATCATTTTGCCATTCCAGGAAGATTTCATTTCCGTTATAGCAGTAACCGACCATCATTTTCTGTTGTAACACAGGAGAGGTGTAATTCTAGACCTTAAGGTAACATAATATTGTTTTTTTATTGAAGGTTTTCGAGATTTATTTTTTTGTGTGTTTCGAAGGTTTGAAAGCGGGGTCGTTTTTTTTTTTTTTTTTTGGTAAATTAAGTTGTTTTAAATTTATTTAGTGTAACGAATTGTAGTTTGACGCTCCGCCTTCACCCTTTGTTATTTATTTTAGTATTAACGGGCAATTGACCCTGTAGTAGTGTGGGTATATTGTCCACGAATTATATATTTAGGTTAAACCATTTAGACTGGCGTAATTCAGTACTCTGATCAGACATCCTGTCGCCCATTAAGCTTTTGTTTGTTTTTTGCTTATACGCATTATCGTATGCTCATGTTTATATTATTTTTTTTATTATTTTATTATAGCTTTGTTAGGTTTTTATAAATGTGTTTTAATTATGTGAAAACCCTTTTGTGTTACATAAAAGTTCTTTTTGCAAATTGCAAGTTACCGGTAATTTAGTTTTAACGTAACGAGGTTAGTTTTTTTGTTTTATTGAGTAATAGCGTTATTAATATTTAGTATTTTATCTGATTTTTTCTTGTTGAGTATTAATTCAGTTTATAGTTCATTCTATAGATTTTTTTGTTTTGTTTTGATTATTATTGAATGCCTTATTATTACAGTGAGGTGTATTAACGTAACGTTATTGAGTGTTTATCACGCTTTTATTTGATAAGCGTGTAGTGTTTTTTTTGAAGCACTATTTCAGGTGCTTTGCTGCGTTGCTGTCCAGCACACCTGGAATTGATTGCGGATAGGTAAGCGTATGTTTTTTGTATGTTTGGACACGCTATGTACTCGTAATTTTGGCACGACGACCCTTGTTTTGACTACTAAACATTCTGGCGCCCTTAACCGAATTGATTTTGTCTTCATCCCCAGTAGTATAGCTATGTCACTTCTAACTCACCGTGCACGTACGCGTTCCCCGTTTCAAGGTCACAGGTTAGTAACATTGCCTATTTCAAGGGGTAGCTGAAGACCACAGGTGTGTAACCCCGCCTCTTCAAGGTCATGCTTGCACGAGTCCTTCAAGGTCAGTAGAAAAGTTACTAGATTGTTGATTGTCCTGAAGGTCATTGCCCTCGGTCTCAAGCAAGTCTATGCATGTTTCTAGGCCACGCCCTATTCTGAGAAACAAAGGAGGCCCATTGTTTAAAGTCTATGCTTTCAAGGCCACATGAAAGAACAAAGACTATCTATTGTTCCGTTATTATAAAAATAGATTGTTATCTCAATTCTAGGAAATCAAGAAACGCTTCAAAGTCTATGCTTACAATTTTCAAGGTAAAAGAACAAAAGCGATTCATTCTTCTGGTCGAGTTATAAAAATAAATTGTTATCTCAATTCTAGGAAATCATGAATAATGTATTGTTCAAAGTCTATGCTTATAATTTTCAAGGTAAATGAACAAAGACGATCTATTGTTCAGTTAGAAATAGATTGTTATCTAAATACATCTCTTTCAAGAACAAAGGCAATCCATTGTCAACGATTTAAAGTTTATGCTTATAAGGTCACACCTCTGATAACAAAGACGATCCATTGTTCAGTTAGAAATAGATTGTTATCTCAATTCTAGGAAATCAAGAGCCCTGAGGTGCATGTTTCGAAGCCACGCCCTCTAAACAGGTGGCCGTTCCCCTAAACAGGTAGCCGTTTCCTAAAAACAGGTAGCCGTTTCCTAAAAACAGGTAGCCGTTTCCTAAAACAGGGGGTCCGTTTCCCAAAACAGGTAGCTGTTTCAACGTTTCCATACGACCACATCTCAATTCTGAGAAATCAAAAAGGGGGCCCATTGTTCAAAGTCTATGCTTATAAGGTCACACCTCTGATAACAAAGGTGATTCATTGTCTCAATTCTGAGAAATCAAAAAGGGGGCCCATTGTTCAAAGTCTATGCTTATAAGGTCACACCTCTGATAACAAAGGTGATTCATTGTTTTGGCTCTGTTGTAGCTTCTAAAATTCTAGGAAATCAATAACAAAGACGATGCATTGTTCAAAGTCTATGTTTACAATTTTCAAGGTAAAAGAACAAAAGCGATTCATTGTTCTGGTTGAGTTATAAGAAATAGATTGTTATCTAAATACATCTCAATTCTAGGAAATCAAGAACAAAGGCGGTCTATTGTTCAAAGTCCATATTTATCATTGTTTTGGATGAGTTATAGAAAATAGATTGTTATCTAAATACACTTCAATTCTGAGAAATCGTGAACAAAGACGATGTATTGTTAACGCTTCAAAGTCTATGCTTACAAGGCCACGTGAGAGAACAAAGACGATCTATTGTTCAGATATAAAAATAGATTGTTATCTCAATTCTGAGAAAAATCAAGAACAAAGAGGGCTCATTGTTAACGGTTCAAAGTCTATGCTTACAAGGTTACATGAGAGAACAAAGACGAACTATTGTTATGGATGAGTCATAGCTTCTACAATTCTGAGAAATCAAAAATAAAGGCGATGCATTGTTCAATGATTTAAAGTTTATGCTTACAAGGTCACACCTCTGATAACAAAGACGATCCATTGTTCAGTTAGAAATAAATTGTTATCTCAATTCCAGGAAATCAAAAAGGGGGCCCATTGTTCAAAGTCTATGCTTACAATTTTCAAGGTAAAAGAACAAAAGTGATTCATTCTTCTAGTCGAGTTATAAAAATAAATTGTAATCTCAATTCTAGGAAATCAAGAACAAAGACGACGCTTCAAAGTCTATCCTTACAATTTTCAAGGTAAAAGAATAAAGACGATCTATTGTTGAGTCGTAGCTTATGAAATTCCGAGAACAAAGACGATTCATTGTTTTGGTTGAGTCATAGCTTCTGAAATTCTAGGAAATCAAGAATAAAGGGGGCCCATTGTTCAAAGTCTATGCTTACAATTTGCAAGGTAAAAGAACAAAGACGATTCATTGTTTTGGCTCTGTCGTAGCTTCTAAAATTCCGAGAACAAAGACGATGCATTGTTCCGACTGATTAAGTCATCTAACAAGTAAAATATTTTTTATAAGACTACCACAATATACAGATTTAAGTATTATGGGATATAGTCACTTTTGTAATACCTCTGCTGGAGCATATCTATTTACTATTTGTTTTTCACATTCAATTTCCTTCAACTGATTCTCGTTTAATGCGGACCACATCATCTTTCCTAATAGGTTCATTATATTGTATACTAGCCATACATTCAGCTTCCTTAAAGTCTTCATATCAGGATCTACTTTGAGACATGGTTCGAGACTTATTACAATAAGCAATGCACGCCTCCCAAGTGCCCTCAATGGTCTAAACAGCTAGACGTTTCCTAAAACAGGGGCCCGTTTTCCAAAACAGACGGCTGTTTCTCAACACAGGTAACGTTTCCACAGGTTACATGAGAGAACATAAGCGTTCTGATTCCTAAAAATAGATTGTTATCCAGCTACCAACCCACCTCAATTCTAGGAAGTCAAGAATAAAGGAGGGTCCATTGTTCAAGCCGACGGTTCAAAGTCTATTCTTACAGTTTTCAAGGTCACACCTATGAGAAATGAACAAAGACGATCCATTATTCCGTTATTCTAAAAATAGATTGTCATCTAAATACATCTCAATTCTGGGAAATCAAGAAACGCTTCAAAGTCTATGCTTATAAGACCACACCTCTGATAACAAAGGCGATTCATTGTTGAGTCATAGCTTCTGAAATTCTGAGAACACACAGACGATGCATTATTCAGACTGATTAGGTCATCTAACAAGTAAAATATTTTTTTATAAAACTTATAATTTATTAACCACAATATTCATCTATATATAGATAAAAGATCGATTTAAGTAAATATACATATTATGGGAAGTTTGATGTACTTAACATTTTGTAATACCTTTGCTGGATCATATCTATTTTATTTATTATTTGTTTTCACATTCAATTTCCTTCAACTGATTCTCGTTTAATGTGGTCCACGATACATCATCATCTTTCCTAATAGGTATTTTCATCGCTTCATTATAATGTTTACTGGCCATACATTCAGCTTTCCTTAACGCCTTCATATCAGGATCTGTGATCCTTTTACTTTGAGACATTTTCCGTGACTTATTACAAACCTACGTCTCTTAAACTTATATGCAAAAACACAAATTAAAATCTTTTAATTATACAGTTACGTAAATTTCAAAGTTAATTCCGAGAAATCTATTTTCAAGGTGATCCAACCTTACCTGACTATCAAATAGATTGTCAATGGCTACTATAAATTTTCCAGGTCCTACAAATCAACCTACAGAGGTATCCTGATATATGACCGGTAAATCTATAGAGGATGCATTGAAGCAACATCTTGATACTGCTTCTAAAATTTAGGTTGTCCGGAAATCTCAAAGGGGTCCATTGTTCAAAGTCTATGCTACAATTTTCAAGGTCACATGAGAAATGAACAAAAGTGATTCATTGTTTTGGTCGAGTTATAAAAATAGTTTCTTATCTAAATACCCTTCGATTCTAAGAAATCAACTTTCAAGAACAAAGGCGATGTATTGTTCAAAGTCTATGCTTACAAGGTCACACCTCTGAGAAAAGAACAAAGGCGATCCATTGTTCAAGTCGATGCTTCAGGGATATATAAGTAACAGTGAGATCAGTCGGTTAGTAAGTTGTTAAACATGGAATTAGCAGGGTTAAACCAAAGCACCTATTGCAAACTCTATAAAAATACATGTGACCTAGAGATATCGAAAAAATATAAAGTTATTAATGTTACAGTAATCAATACGAAGTATGGTGAACGTATAGTGTTAGAAACAGAGGAGTTTAAATGTGTTTTACCTCAGCGCTTTTACGAGTATTTCAAACAAGAAGAAAATCGAATTGAAGAATTTAAAACGATGCTAAACACAAAGGATGTATTCATGAGTAGTCTGGGTGCAGTCGGAAAAACAATAAACATAACATTTAGTGCATCCAATCGTATGTAAACATGCTCATTTCGAAATTAGTGTTTAGTTGTGGAAAAGTCATGCAAGCAGCAATAAAATCACTCCTGGAACGATGTTTACTGCCGGATACTTCATACCGCTGTAATAACAATATGATGATTAAAAAATAAATACTGTTGTTAATATGGTGTTCTTTTTTAAGACACGTAGATATCACCAGCCACCATTTGTCAAGGTCACGTCATATTACTATTCAGGGAAATAATTTTCATGGTCCCAATCCTGTTCAATCCATATATTAACCCCGAATGCAACTGGTGCATCTATATAGGGATGAATAATTTTACGGTAAACCTAAAGTGCTGTGAAGAGCAATTAGATATTAGTTAAAGTTACGTGCGGTTTAACTACACATGCGTTCTTGTGCATTTTAAATTCTGAAACTGTGCATATGTTTTGCGGGGTCACGCTACAGAGACAATGATTGTAATAGTTGATGTACAGGGATTCAAAACGGCAAAACATGTATTTACACCCAAAGAGCTAGCAATATACAATGGAAATCAAGCTGCCCATTTTGTGTTCAAACCACCATTTCCTTGGCACCTCTTAGATGTAGAATTTCAACGACAAGCTGTTTGGTTAATCAATAATCATCACTGCATCAAATGGGGATCTGATATACCTCTACACATCTCTTTCCACATATACTTCGTGAACTAATATCGGTAACAGATCATGTGTACGTTAAAGGGCGAGAAAAGCCGATTACATTCGAAAACTGTTGAGACAGTCAGTTATAGAAATTGAAGAGCAACCATCTTTACCCAAAATGAAAACAACTTGTTTCTTTCATACACAAACCACCTGTAATTGTGCTTTGACGAATGTACACTTTTTATATAATAACTATGTAAGACAATATCAGTAAAAGGTTTCATAAAATGTGTGTGCTTACAAGTAAAGGAGGAAAAGTTTGTAATATTTACAATAAAACGCTATTATTTTAAGTGTATTATTTTATATAAAAGCCCTCTGATGCAAACTATTTCTCAGGTTATAACCCAGCCTATCCATCTAGGTCAACACGTCAACTTTTAACATTCCTTGGAGGTAAAATTCTAGGAAATAGCAAATAAGAGTTCCCATTACTGAATTCTAACAATAGAATCAGTTCGTGGAAACAAGAGGGTTGTTGTCTATGCTGAATGCTTATCAAGGTTCCTGTATTGGCTAAACGTTATGCTTACAGTATCTCGTTGTTGGAAATTCTCAAGGTCTCCAAGAAATTTTCAAGACCATATGTCCTACAGGCCGATCTTACCCGACATCATTCGATCGAAATGTAGCCGAAACCTGCAGGACCAATTCTAAACGGGTCATTGAAACAAGAAGGGGGTCTATGCTAATAAGCGTGGGCTCATATTATGGTCCACCAGGATGTTCCCCCAAATACAGATAACCGTTTCCCAAAACAGGGGAGCCGCCACTCAACACAGGCTAAACTGAACTAGGTCAAAACTTAAACATCTGATCATGAGGGGTTAGAAGGTCCAAGTACAATCTGAAAGTAGTTTTATATTATAGAAAAAGCTAATCACTTTTAGGGGTAAAGGGTAGCTTTTCCAATAGGCTTATCATCTAGGAGTGCAATTTTGACCCCGAGAAAAATGATGAATTTTGCACCGCTTTTGAGAAGAAGAAGCTAGAATAGAAAGTAGTGTTGGCAACCATGATTGTTAGGGTTTAAAAGTCCCCATTGTGTGCACAGTAGACTCTTGATTAGCAGCAATGACGAAAGTAGTAGTACGTATGGTAGAAAGTACAGAAAAAGCAGTAAGTGTGGAGGAGCGAAAGAAGAGGTTGGAGACATTAATAAAACAAGTAAAAGAAATAAAACTCGATTTGGAGTGTTATATAGTGAAAACAAAAATGATGAAGCTGCGTATTAGCAATATGTAAAATAGTGTAGTAAAACATGAAATTTTGGGAAGGATGAGTTTAAATACCTATTTTAAAGAAGAAGAAAAGACGCTGCTATGTGTTGTTATAAGTATCTCACAATTGTATTAGGTTTAAGTAACTGTATCATTAAAAAATAAAGACTTTAAAAGTTAAAGAGACGGTTTTCGGTATTCTCTTCTCCCATAATGGTTCCTTATTGGCTCTGCATATCTAGGTGCGGTTCGATATCGACCTTTACCGAAATCTCCCATAAGGAAATGGAACCCCTGCCGTACGTTGGGCTTTAAAGAGGTAAAATTGGCCTATATACAACGTATAAAAGAAGATTTATTGGAAAAGATCAATGGCAGTAAAATGATCCCTAAATAAAAGCAATTTACTGGTTTTAATGCAGATCGTTATTGTTTTTAATCATTAAATGGCGTTTATGCATATGTGAACTAAAATTTATTAGTAAAGCGTTATAATGAAAAATACAATGACTTTCCTTTGTATAAGGGAGATTTAAATTGATTTTTTTTTTGCAAAACCTAAAAAATTAAATTTCAGCCCTATTCCTAAATTGACTACCCTTGGAATTAAAAGAGTAAACAGTGACAGCTTGCAGTATAGAAATGGAGTTAATTTGATGTAATTTTTATATAAAAGGTTAAGAAAATCGATTTATAGTTTTAATGTTGCAGAACGAAGGAGACCTGATCGTTTTTATATATGAATAGTTTTTATTGTGTGTGTGTGTGTTAGGCGTTAGAATGGGTTTTCATTGTTTTAAAGAGGATACAATAGGCTTGCATTCATACAGGTGATGTACTTGGTAGTGATTTTCTGTTAACGTTATCAGAATTATATGTATATAATGTTATGTTTAATGCGAATGTTCATCCATTACGTGTTTCTCAAATGTTGCTGAATATAACATATTTTCTTTATACACATCACACAAAAATTAAATTAATTTAACCTATTCATCATTCCGAACTAATAGTAATTAATAAAAATAATAATTATAGCCCCTTTGCTATAATTGCAGTAGGACAACATCCTCTTAAGACTACTAAAATTCATTCAGTTGTATCATTCCGAATTCATATAATTAATAACAATAAGAAATGGATAATATAATTCCTATCCCTAACCGGTGGCCATATTTAACTTTTATAGATTACCCTCTGCCTATTTTAAAATCGTATGAGATAACATTTTTTTGCTTTCAAGCAAGAATATTTTCATTCTTTTCAACTACCCTATTACTAATATATGTCATTCAAACCTAATCATACAGGTAGGACAATTTAGTTACTGTCCTGGTATGCTTAGAACTTTACTTGTTATTGAAATAAAAATATCCTTTTTTTATTTATCTGCTGCATGAATTTGTAAAATTAGATATACTAGGTAGGATCATAAAATTAAGAGTAAGAAATTTATTAATTTACCAGTCCTTAGGTTCCACCTAAGCAAGATCACACTAAATGTTTGGATGTAAAGGTGATATCAACATAAGGTCAAAAGAAACTTAAAGGTGGATAAAGAGCTGTGTTTTTAGTAAAGGAATGTGTATAACAATATATGTTTATATTAAAAAAATGTTTATTCTATATTATTTATCCTAACTACATATCTCTAGACCATCAATAAAATTTCGCCCTTTTAAATAGAATAAAATGAGATGTAAGTATATAGATGTTACACTTCTAGGTTTTGTAATGTAGTTAGCAGTTGCTGAGTTGTTTCTTTGCTCAGTCTAATGTCTTCTAATTGTTTGACTCAAAGAATTGGTGACCCTAAAAGGTAGAATCCCCCACGCCTTGAAAATTTTATTTAGTACTCCTGAGAATTGGTTTATAAAATTAATATCTTATCTCAGCCAAGAAATGCTGTGTAACCTTGAGGAATATACGTAGGCAATGTGTATGGGCCTTGGGCAATACAACTTTGACCTTGAAGCGTCAAAATGGATCCCCTTGATTTCCTAGAATTGAGCCTGAAATGATTGGGGTATTTAGATAACAATCTATTTTTTTAAATTATGACTGAACAATGGATCGCATTTGTTATTAGAGATGGACCTTAAATAGACTTTGAATAATGGATCGCCTTTGTTCTTGATTTTCAGACCTGAAATGGTTAGCTGGATAACAATCTATTTTTATAACTCGACCAAAACAATGAATCGCCTTTGTTCTTTTCTCAGAGATGTGAACTTAAGGTACATTTTTTAAAATTACATATGAATCAAGCCTATTGTATCCCCTTTAAAACAATGAAAACCCATTCTAACGCCTAACACAAACACACACTATAAAAACTATTCATATAAAAACGATCAGGTCTCCTTCCTGCAACATTAAAACTATAAATCGATTTTCTTAACCTTTATATAAAAATTACATCAAATTAACTCCATTTCTATACTGCAAGCTGTCACTGTTTACTCTTTTAATTCCAAGGGTAGTCAATTTAGGAATAGGGCCGAAATTTAATTTTTTTAGGTTTTTGCAAAAGATCAATTTAAATCTCCCTTATACAAAGGAAAGTCATTGTATTTTTTCATTATAACGCTTTACTAATAAATTTTAGTTCACATATGCAAAATTTAATGATTAAAAACAGTAACGATCTGCAGTAAATTGCTTTTATTTAGGGATCATTTTACTGTCATTGATCTTTTCCAATAAATCTTCTTTTATACGTTGTATATAGGTCAATTTAATCTTTAAAAAACGTACGGGGGTTCCATTTCCTTATGGGAGATTTCTAAAAGGTCGATATCGAACCTGCCAGATATGCAGAGCAATAAGGAACCATTATAAGAGAATACCGAAAACCGTCTCTTTAACTTTTAAAGTCTTTATTTTTAATGATACAGTTACTTAAACCTAATACAATTGTGAGATACTTATAACAACACATAGCAGCGCCTTTTCTTCTTCCTTAAAATAGGTATTTAAACTCATCCTTCCCAAAATTTCATGTTTTACTACACTATTTTACATATTGCTAATACGCAGCTTCATCATTTTTGTTTTCACTATATAACACTCCAAATCGAGTTTTATTTCTTTTACTTGTTTTATTAATGTCTCCAACCTCTTCTTTCGCTCCTCCACACTTACTGCTTTTTCTGTACTTTCTACCATACTACTTTTTCGTCATTGCTGCTAATCAAGAGTCTACTGTGCACACAATGGGGACTTTTAAACCCTAACAATCATGGTTGCCAACACTACTTTCTATTCTAGCTTTTTCAAACATAGTCATTCTTCTCAAAAGCGACGCAGAATTCATCATTTTTCTCGGGGTCAGAATTGCACCCCTAGATGATAAGCCTCGTTGACACAGTACCTATAACTATTGAAAAGCTACCCTTTACCCCTAAAAGTAGGTGATTTATAGACACTACCACCTTGGCCCATAAACCCCCAAAGTAGGTGATTAGCTTTTTCTATGATATTAAACTAGTTCTACTTTCAGATTTCTAAGAATTGTACTTGGATGCAACCTTCCCACGAATTGGGATTTCTAACCCTCACAACCATATTCCATGTTTAGATTTCTAAGATAAATGGAATCTGACCTTTCAAAGCCTATTGATTAATGAGCTTTAGGCTCTGGAGGGAAACCTGTGTTGAGTGACGGCTCCTGTTTTGAAACGGTTATCTGTCTTTAAACTGCCTCAACCTGGCGGTTAGGACCATAGTATTGAGCCCACGCTTATTAGCATAGACCCCATCATTCTTCGTTTCCATGACTCGTTTAGAATTGGTCAGCCTCAGCTATGATTAATTGCTCTGGAGGAAACCTGTGTTGAGTGACGGCTTGTTTTGGGAAACGGTTTATCTGTCTTTGTGGGAACATCCTGGCGGACCATAATATGAGCCCACGCTTATTAGCATAGACCCCATCATTCTTCTTGTTTCCATGACTCGTTTAGAATTGGTCAGCCTCAGCTATGATTAATTGCTCTGGAGGAAACCTGTGGGCCCCCTGTTTTGGGAAACGGTTATCTGTATTTGGGGAACATCCTGGCGGACCATAATATGAGCCCACGCTTATTAGCATAGACCCTTCTTGTTTCAATGACCCGTTTAGAATTGGTCCTGCAGGCTACATATCGATCGGATGATGTCTAAGATCGGCCTGTAGGACATATGGTCTTGAAAATTTCTTGGAGGAGAATTTTAACAACAGATACTGTAAGCATAACGTTTAGCCAATACAGGAACCTTGATAAGCATTCAGAAACAACCCTCTTGTTTCCACGAACTGATTCTATTGTTAGAATTCAGGGAACTCTTAGCTACCTTTTCCCCAAAGGAATGTTAAAAGTTGACTTGGACCTAGATGGATAGGCTGGGTTATAACCTGAGAAATAGTTTGCATCAGAGGGCTTTTATATAAAATAATACACTTAAAATAATAGCGTTTTATTGTAAATATTACAAACTTTTCCTCCTTTACTTGTAAGCACACAATTTTATAAACCTTTTACTGATATTGTCTTACATAGTTATTATATAAAAAGTGTACATTCGTCAAAGCACAATTACAGGTGGTTTGTGTATGAAAGAAACAAGTTGTTTTCATTTTGGGTAAAGATGGTTGCTCTTCAATTTCTATAACTGACTGTCTCAACATTTTCGAATGTAATCGGCTTTTTCTCGCCCTTTAACGTACACATGATCTGTTACCGATATTAGTTCACGAAGTATATGTGGAAAGAGATGTTAGAGGTATATCCAGATCCCCATTTGATGCAGTGATGATTATTGATTAACCAAACAGCTTGTCGTTGAAATTCTACATCTAAGAGGTGCCAAGGAAATGGTGGTTTGAACACAAAATGGGCAGCTTGATTTCCATTGTTATATTGCTAGCTCTTTGGGTGTAAATACATGTTTTGCCGTTTTGAATCCCTGTACATCAACTATTACAATCATTGTCTCTGTAGCGTGACCCCCAAAAATATGCACAGTTTCAGAATTTAAATGCACAAGAACGCATGTGGTTAAACCGCACGTAACTTTAACTAATATCTAATTGTTCTTCACAGCACTTTAGGTTTACCGTAAAATTATTCATCCCTTATATAGATGCCCAGTTGCATTCGGGGTTAATAATGGATTGAACAGGATTGGGACCTTGAAAATTATTTCCTGAATTGTAATATGACGTGACCTTGAAAATGGTGGCTGGTGAATATCTACGTGTCTTAAAAAGAACACCATATTAACAACAGTATTTATTTTTAATCATCATATTGTTATTACAGGAGAAGTATCCGGCAGTAAACATCGTTCCAGGAGTGATTTTATTGTGCTTGCATGACTTTTCCACAACTAAACACTAATTTAAATAAGCATGTTTAAATTGGATATAAATTTATGTTTATTGTTTTTTCCGACTGCACCCAGAACTATGAATACATCCTTTGTGTTTAGCATCGTTTTAAATTCTTCAATTGATTTTCTTCTTGTTTGAAATACTCGTAAAAGCGCTGAGGTAAAACACATTTAAACTCCTCTGTTTCTAACACTATACGTTCACCATACTTTTGATTACTGTAACATTAATAACTTTATATTTTTCGATATCTCTAGGTCACATGTATTTTTAAGAGTTTGCAATAGGTGCTTTGGTTTAATGCTAATTCCATGTTTAACAACTTACTAACCGACTGATCTCACTGTTACTTTATATCCCTGAAGCATCGACTTGAACAATGGATCGCCTTTGTTCTTGAAGAATTGAGGGGGTTGGATAATAATCTATCTTTAAAAATTATGATGGAACAATGGATCGCCTTTGTTCTTTCTCAGAGGTGACCTTGTAACAAGACTTTGAACAATAATCGCCTTTTTCTTGAAAGTTGATTTCTTAGAATCGAAGGGTATTTAGATAAAAACTATTTTTTAACTCGACCAAAACAATGAATCACTTTTGTTCATTTCTCATGTGACCTTGAAAATTGTAAGCATAGACTTTGAACAATGGACCCCTTTGAGATTTCGGGAAACCTAAAATTTTTAGAAGCAGGTATCAAGATTTGCTTAAAATTCCTATAATTTACCGGTCAATATCAGGATACCTCTGTAGGTTGATTTGTAGGACCTGGAAAATTTATAGTAGCCATTGACAATCTATTTGATAGTCAGGTAAGGTTGGATCCCTTGAAAAAGATTTTCGGAATTAACTTTGAAATTTACGTAACTGTATAATTAAAAATTTTAATTTGTGTTTTTATAAGTTTAAAAGATTTAATAAGTCACGGAAAATGTCTCAAAGTAAAAGGATCACAGATCCTGATATGAAGGCTTTTAAGGAAAGCTGAATGTATGGCCAGTAAACATTATAATGAAGCGATGAAAATACCTATTAGGAAAGATGATGATGTATCGTGGACCACATTAAACGAGAATCAGTTGAAGGAAATTGAATGTGAAAACAAATAATAAATAAATAGATATGATCCAGCAAAGGTATTACAAAAATGTTAATCAAACTTCCCATAATATGTATATTTACTTAAATCGATCTTTTATCTATATATAGATGAATATTGTGGTTAATAAATTATAAGTTTTATAAAAAAATATTTTACTTGTTAGATGACCTAATCAGTCTGAATAATGCATCGTCTTGTGTTCTCAGAATTTCAGAAGCTATGACTCAACAATGAATCGCCTTTGTTATCAGAGGTGTGGTCTTATAACATAGACTTTGAAGCGTTTCTTGATTTCCCAGAATTGAGATGTATTTAATGACAATCTATTTTTAGAATAACGGAATAATGGATCGTCTTTTTCTTTCTATGTGACCTTGAAAACTGTAAGAATAGACTTTGAAGTCGGTTTGAACAATGGACCCTCCTTTGTTTTGATTTGAAATGGGTTAGCTGGATAACAATCTATTTTTAGGAATCAGAACGCTTATGTTCTCTCATGTAACCTTGGGAAACGGTTCCTGTTTTGAAAACAGCCGTCTGTTTTAAAACGGGCCCCTGTTTTATTAAACCGTGTTTAGACCCACTTGGGGAAAGGCGTGACATTGCTTTTGTAATAAGTCTCGAACCATGTCTCAAAGTAGATCCTGATATGAAGACTTTTAAGGAAGCTGAATGTACTAGTATACAATATAATGAACCTATTAGGAAAGATGGAGTGGTCCGCATTAAACGAGAATCAGTTGAAGGAAATTGAATTGAAAACAAATAGTTGATATGCTCCAGCAGAGGTATTACAAAAGTGACTATATCCCATAATACTTAAATCTGTATATTGTGGTAGTCTTATAAAAATATTTTTTGTTAGATGACCTAATCAGTCGGAACAATGCATCGTCTTTGTTCTCGGAATTTTAGAAGCTACGACAGAGCCAAAACAATGAATCGTCTTTGTTCTTTTACCTTGCAAATTGTAAGCATAGACTTTGAACAATGGGTTTTCTTGATTTCCTAGAATTTCAGAAGCTGACTCAACCAAAACAATGAATGGTCTTTGTTCTCTTTCATAAGCTACGACTCAACAATAGATCATCTTTTCCTTGAAATTGTTAGCAAATTTAAGCGTCGTCTTTGTTCTTGATTTCCAGAATTGAGATTACAATTTATTTTTATAACTCGACTAGAAGAATGAATCACTTTTGTTCTTTTTACCTTGAAAATTGTAAAACATAGACTTTGAACAATGGGCTTTTGATTTCCTGGAATTGAGATAAAATTTATTTCTAACTGAACAATGGATCGTCTTTGTTATCAGAGGTGTGACCTTGTAAGCATAAACTTTAAAATTGAACAATGCATCGCCTTTATTCTTGATTTCTCAAATTGAAGCTATGACTCATCCATAACAATAGTTCGTCTTTGTTCTCTCATGTAACCTTGTAAGCATAGACTTTGAACCGTTAACAATGAGCCCTCTTTGTTCTTGATTTTTCTCAGAATTGAGATAACAATCTATTTTAACAATAGATCGTCTTTTCTCTCACGTGGCCTTTAAATAGACTTTGAAGCGTTAACAATACATCGTCTTTGTTCACGATTTTAGAATTGAAGTGTATTTAGATAACAATCTATTTTTTAACTCATCCAAAACAATGATAAATATGGACTTTGAACAATAGACCGCCTTTGTTCTTGATTTCCTGAATTGAGATGTATTTAGATAACAATCTATTTCTTATAACTCAACCAGAACAATGAATCGCTTTTGTTCTTTTTACCTTGAAAATTGTAAACATAGACTTTGAACAATGCATCGTCTTTGTTATTGAATTTTAGAAATTTTACAACAAGCCAAAACAATGAATCACCTTTGTTATCAGAGGTGTGACCTTATAAGCATAGACTTTGAACAATGGGCCCTTTTGATTTCTCAGAATTGAGACAATGAATCACCTTTGTTATCAGAGGTGTGACCTTATAAGCATAGACTTTGAACAATGGCCCTTTGATTTCTCAGAATTGAGATGTGGTCGTATAAATTGCGAAACAGCTACCTGTTTTGGGAAACGGACCCCTGTTTTAGAAACGGCTACCTGTTTTTAGGAAACGGCTACCTGTTTTAGGAAACGGCTACCTGTTTAGGAACGGCCACCTGTTTAGAGGCGTGGCTTGAAACATGCACCTCAGGGCTCTTGATTTCCTAGAATTGAGATAACAATCTATTTCTAACTGAACAATGGATCGTCTTTGTTATCAGAGGTGTGACCTTATAAGCATAAACTTTAAATCGTTGACAATGGATTGCCTTTGTTCTTGAAAGAGATGTATTTAGATAACAATCTATTTCTAACTGAACAATAATCGTCTTTGTTCATTTACCTTGAAAATTATAAGCATAGACTTTGAACAATACATTATTCATGATTTCCTAGAATTGAGATAACAATTTATTTTTATAACTCGACCAGAAGAATGAATCGCTTTTGTTCTTTTACCTTGAAAATTTAAGCATAGACTTTGAAGCGTTTCTTGATTTCCTAGAATTGAGATAACAATCTATTTTATAATAACGGAACAATAGATAGTCTTTGTTCTTTCATGTGGCCTTAAGCATAGACTTTAAACAATGGGCCTTTGTTTCTCAGAATAGGGTGGCCTAGAAACATGCATAGACTTGCGAGGCCAATGACCTTAACAATCAACAATCTAGTAACTTTTCTACTGACCTTGAAGGACTCGTGCAAGCATGACCTTGAAGAGGAACACCTGTGGTCTTCACCCTTGAAATAGGCAATGTTACTAACCTGTGACCTTGAAACGGGAACGGTAGTGCACGGTGAGTTAAGTGACATAGCTATACTACTACTATCCTATTTTGACTTACGTACGATTTACTATTCTGTTGTGCAAAATTTTCAACACTGAAAATACGCTGGCTAGTAAAAGGAATTTATCTGTAATGTTCTAAGTTTATAGTTACAATTTCTAGAAATTATAATATTAATTTCCTTACTTCGAAGTCACGTCGAGAAGGTAGTCGATCAAACCAAAGAAACTCATGAACGTTGCCGTTCTCAAAGTCGAAATAATCTCACATTTCTGTCAAAAACTACGGTGACAGAAAATATCTGAGGAAGTTAATAATTACGAAATTTAAATATTACGTTGGTACATGTGTTTATGATTCCACCAACAGCGCTGCTAACATGCAAGATCAGTATTCCGGATTTACGAAGTGGTTATTTGAAGATTCATCTGGTCACATTCGTGTATCGTGTTAATCTAATGCTATTACATATGTAATCCAGCAATATTCTTTAGGCTGCAACCTGACCAGAGGTGAACTTTAAGTACCGTTAATATATGATTCTCCAGTGTATATCAGTTGGTATTTAGCATCGTTAGAGGTAGAAGTGCTTCACAATTTATCTTTTGTTACAAGTGTAATCCATGGAAGTATTCACGCGAGTATAATTTTGTACAAAGTGCAGTAATATTTCACGTTTGTTAATAAACATTAAGTACAATTTTCATTGAAATAAATGTATCAAAGCACATTTTTACGAATGCGTAGAGGAGAAACACAATTTTGATTTTGTGTTGCAAATCGAAATTTCGTGTCCAAACGCCATATTTCGAGATGCAATCGGTTATGTGTATTGTAACTGGAAATACAGTTGTAAAAATATAGTTATGTAGCTCTACGCATGTATTTGTATATTTCGCGTGCTATAGAAGAACTTTTCATTGTAGCTATACAAATGTCCCGCCGGACAAAAATAGATGTATTCAATCCCGATTTTGAGAAGGTTGCTTTCATCTGTAGATCGTTGTCATGTTTGTAGTAGAAGTAGAAATAGAAGCACTAGAAAATCATGTTACATTTGTGGTAAATGGGTTTGTCTAGCTCACCTTCAAGAAGTTTGCATACCGTGTACGAATGAAGTAAATGAAGACACCGAGTCCATTGTAGTGAAAATTAATTACCTTAGAAGTTTCTATTTTGTTCAAACTATTGTGTGAGTATGTTTTTTTCAGTTTTTTTTTGTGTTAAAATAGTGTTCCATATAGTTTAAGGTTGTTTAACATATAAAAATAAAATTTTCAACCACGGTTTACCTGATATTGACTTGTATTACAATTGTAATCCATGCGAGCACTTGCTCGATAAACAAGAGCGTGAGAACTGAATGGTTAAAATAACACCAAAAATTTACGTGTGCGATTAATACAATCGGTGATACGAGATGGTGGTCGAAAGACAAAGAGTTGACCAAGTTATTCAGTCTTGATATAGATGTGTTTGTTCCACTATTCTTATTCCTTCTTGAACTGTTAGTATCAGAAATTTCAATGCTTAAGTTAAATTAAACACAAAAGCCTATTGAGATGGCCTTTTGAAGCATGAGACAATTGTAGCCGCAATTGTATTTCAAAAAATATTATCTACACTTCGCCCCTTTCTCGGTACGTACAAACCTCTGGAATGGACTTTCTGGAATTATTTAAAATGATTGAAGAAACCGTTAAAAAATTGCAATCGCATTCTCGAAATTTTTAGTCTATTTTGGAAGAATCGAAAAAAATTAATGACAGAATGAATAATAATTTTGTAAAAAAGAGGCTGACATTCCAAATTTAAGAGGAATTTCAACAAAAAAGAATAATTTGTAACAAACGATTTCACGTGAAACATGACGATGGAGATATGGATACAGAAAATACCCCCTTAAACAAATATAGTTGCGTAATTGTCTTAACCAAAGAAACTTGGAAAGCTTTATGCCGATGGCAATAGAAAACGGTATCCTAATGTCGCTTAATATATTTCTACCCCTATGGTTTCTTTTCGGAGGCCTTTTTCAACCCTTGATGGAATTTTCAACCCTTTTTGTTTGCATTAAGATCCTTTTTTGACAGCCATGCCTTTTTTTGTACTTGATCACGTGAGGGTGTATTTAGGGTTTGGTCTAGGGCTTGGGGTTGGTTTTGGACTTGGGGTTGGTCCAGGCGTTGGTCTTGGATTTGGGGACTTGGGGCTGGGCTTGGTCTTGGGGTTGGTCTCGGACCTGGAGTTGGTCTTAGGGCTAGGGTAATGTGACAACTATTTCTGGCAATTATAGGTCATTTTGATCCGGCGATTGGAGGGTTAGCATTCTAATTGGGGTGAAATATGAAACAAGGAAACCCTAACCTTATAAAACAAGTGTAGGGCTTGGCCTCTATCGTGGCCCCTTGGTGCAATTGTATGTGGGTTCTAACCTACTCTTATAAGACAAGTGTAGGCCTTCGCCCCCTGTCGTTACCCCTGGTTAGAAATGGTATTTGTTTTTATAGGTTATGACTGGTAATTTGAAGTTGTATTCTAATAAGGAGGTTCTTGTAAGACACGTGTATGAACTTGTGTTGGGGATTGATCTTGCGCGGGGGAATTTGAATGACAGTAAAATTTGATTATAGAACACTTACTTTTATTGTGAATATCATAATTAAAAAAGCCTCAATGAGATAAAAAAAAATTACTGACATTCAGGCTATTCTCTAATGAAACAAAATTTTTTTATTAAGTGAATTAATTACATAACAGTTATTACAATATTGTTTTCTAAACGAATATTAAAAACTGATTGCTTTACCTGCATTGATTGCATTGAAATATGTTTAATATCCATCCGACCGTTAAATTGCTGTATATTGTAACCTTAATATGTTTTTAAAGAAAACTTGTTGTTACGTATAGATTATATGTGTTTTATAACTGTAATTAAAAATCTGTACAAGTAAATATAATAAATAAAAGGTTAAAAGCACACTTACCAGCTCTGTACTTAAAGAACGTTTTGGAGAATTAATTTGCGAGTGTTGGTCACCGCTTTGTGTTACTCGTCTAATCAAACTAAATCATTTTCTATGTTTTTACTTATGAATAGTTGATATATTAACTGGTTCTCTATCAGCAAAAGTAATTTTTTTTCAAAGCGATTTGAAAAACATTCATATTGTGCATACGGACATACAAATTGTTTTTTAGAGTGTAACTGTACAAACAACCTAATTATCTTTATCACGCTTACTGCAACTCGTATTTACCTTTCCCTTAAAGTAATTAATAACATAGCGGTTTGAACAAAATGCTGTACATACACACCCAAATTGTTCTTATAAAAAACCTCATTAAAAGTTTGGAATGTATTAATTACATGTTTTAAATTCCAACAATATGTAGTTAGAAACCACTGTTCATGTTTACTTTTAGCTAATTACTGTGTAATGATATAATCCTGTTAAATTTAATAGTCTCAAAAATTGATTACCAATATCGAATGGGTAACATAATTTCTTTTAAAAAACACTAAATCATGGATTTTATAACTCAATTTTTAAAAAAACACACATGCTGAATTAAAAAGAAAGAAAAAACAGTAGTTATTACGCAACTCTTGATTAAAGAAGTAAAGTACTAAAAAATCTCTTTATCTATCAGAATATAATGGTTGAGTAACAGGCGTTAAACAATAATTTAATTATTTCGTCATTTACAATTAAACAGGTACTAAAAAAATCTTTACAAAATCAATCATTGATAAGCTATTTAATCTACAATATAGAAACGTTAACGTATAAAGTCCACATACATCCGAATGGTAATCCTACAGTATTGTTTATTGTAACGGAACCATCTAGAATTCTTCTCTAGGAAACGTAACTGATAGCCTTCCGGTGCTCGTCCAAAGAAGTCAAAATCCTCTCCGATACCATTATCTACAATGTAGATAGCGGTCCAATGCTGACCTGATTATGGACTTAAATTGCTACTTCTATAAGATAAGCCTCACCTCCTATCATAAAACTGACGATCGGTTGGTCTCGGAATTTTTCACATGTATCAAGGTTATTGATATTTTTATAGATGCGTTTGGCCTGGGAAAAGTTGACACGTATTTTATTCACGTCTATTAATTATGCTAAGAAAAATGTTATTAAAATCATTACATTTCTTTAAGACCTATTTTATTTACAGCGTACTTATTTTACTTTGAGAAAAATACCACTCTCAACATTATACATAATTAAACGTGTAATTTGATCTTGTTTTATCACAGGTACTCTTCATATTTCCATGAGCTGTTAGATTCCTATGAAATGCTTATTGTTATTAATATCTAATAAGATCTGTTTAACTTAAAACGTATCGATTATGTTCCGTGCATTTTGAATTTTACCAATTTCTCTGGGTAACATGCATTAATTAATGAATTAATTTGAAAGTTTAAAATATCATTCTGTCAGGAGTGATCATTGCTTTACAATGTGATTTTTTTGTAATAGGTTATTATAAAGAGAGTGCATAATTATACTTTATCGTAAAAGTATTCTAATAAATAAGAATTAAATAAATAATGACAAATGTTTTTCATAATAAGATATTAAAATATTATTACGGCCAGTTTGATTTATCAGATGTTTTCGATGTTCCTGTCACATATACCATGTTATATGCAATTTTAAGGTTGAATTTTTTTCAATCCTACCAGAGGTTAATACGTGTTAATTAATTTTTATCTAGCACGAAATGTGATTCTGATATAGATATAAACAACTGTTTTTGTTTACAATGTAATTTCACGTGATAGGGTTTTATTATTCTAAAAAGCAGTTAATAATTAGCTTAAAATGTTATTACACTTTCTTTTTAATTGCAGGTTGTAACCTTCTACCTACAAAACGTTCAACTTGCACACGAATTAATACGACCTCCAATAGTTAATATAACTATTGAATGGGGCCGCTTATGTATCTAATGGTTACAACATACAAAATTATTCACACTTCGTTTAATAGGGTTATCAACTGTTCCTAATTGTAAGGTTGTTAAAACACGTCCTTGTCATGTATAGGTGGTATTTCGAAATGTTTATCTTAGTGGACTCCTGTAAATGCATCATGCAATTAAAAGAAGAACAATAAGGCCCTTTGATATCAAAAATATGATTAAAAATATATATACATCATCGTATTTTAATTTTAAAGCTTAATTGCAACATTATGAGGAGACAATCAGGTCAGACACTTAAAACAGGTTTTAAAATATTATCATTTAAATCTTAAAACAGTATAAGAATAAAAATGCTGATGTATTTGGAAGTTACTAACAGAGGTTTGATCTGTAATAAAAAATGATAAAGGGGTCTTTTTTAAAAAAGAGCTTAGATTTCTAAATTGACGTGTATTTTTACATTTTAGTTAATTAAAATTATTTTTCAACGAGTGTTTTATACCGTAATGAATATGTTATAAAAACGATTAGCTAAAATAAAAACGTTTTTATAATTATTACATTTCTTTTAACGCCAATTTTGGGTTCGTATGTACAAATTATGTTATTATCACCTAACTTCACCTTCAACAATATGGTCTTTTGATATTAAAAGATAAACATCATACTTATTTTACTTTGAGAAAGTCATCGGCCTTGAAGCTAGCCATAGACGAAATCAGCCTTGAAGTTAGCCTTGTGAATTTCAAAAACAATTTAATTTGACCTTTGACCCTGTAAAATACTATAAAAGCGTGCGCTTAGTGTAGCTAATTTAAGCTTCGACAAAGTCTGGCACAGGACTATACACAAATTACGACAGTAGTTTCACAAATTCGTGCTCTTTTATATCTGACAGGCAGATGTTAAGACACTCTAGTTAAACGTTTCATGAGTTCCGCAAGGATCTGGCACCATCCTATAACCATCTACGCTCACGACATTAAAGTACTGAACTTAACAGTCACTAATTTGCACATGTTTTCGACCAGTAAGAAGTGACGGGCAGACAGACTAATGAACAACAATTACTAACTATCCCAACCATGGAGATTGACAATCAACCCGAAAAAACACAAACAATACTGTTCAAACATAAGTAAACGTGATAAACAAAACTCAAACAGCATTAACTTGACCTTACGCACAAAGACTCCAACTACAGGACAAATCAATACCTAGCTATCACTTTTCCCGATTACATTGAAAGTACTTCTCAATAAGATAAAATCGCATCATTATTAAAAAAACGTCAGGTTGTCATCTAAAATAACACGCATACAAAACTACTTCATCGTTACTTGACTACGTCCATTATACGCAATTAATACAACCAAGTACAATCCATAGCTGCGAAAGAACCGTATTAAGAACCATACACAGACTACACTACAGACATCCCAACGAAGTAACCATACAACACGGAACATACCAAATAACCGGCAGACTAATAACGTTAAAACAATGCACAACGCAGAACTAACGGAGTATTACCACCAAACAAATACTGAAAGTATTTGTTTGGTTGTATTATTTTCAACAAACTCAAACTACCATGAATACCCAGAACCAAATTAAACATCTCTGCATTATAAGAACAATCAATACCAAAGGAGTTCGAAAAGTTACAAATTATATTAATATAAAGAAATATCCAATCTCAAGGAAACGAGATGACAAAACTAGAATGGACTTTATATCAACTCAAACCCATTATACACAATCCCATATATATATATATATATATATATATATATATATATATATATATATATATATATATATATATATATATATATATATATGTATATATATATATATATATATCACAAATATTTACTTTTCTTTCCACACTAATCATAAATAGATTTGTTACCACTTGCAATACAAATTAACACAACACACAAGAACACTACAGGGTTGAAAAGAAGATCCCTAAACTGCTGAAGAAAGAAGACCTTATGGAACCAGAAGAAGTGAAGACTGAAAAAGAAGCAAACGTTTAAAAAAAAATTTGCTAATTTAGTTCTGTTCCGGAGAGCATTACGTTATCTTATCTATGGAGTCTTTAAACGTTAACCAAAATTCTTGAATTGTGCAGTGCTGGCGCGTTAACCCAAGAGGGGTAAAAAAATGCTTATAATATTGTTACTTATAAGATGTGTGAAAATGACAGTATCGATTATGTAAAGGTTCATAATGATTTTGTGGAGGCCGCACAACGGGTTGGCGGAATGTAGGTATATGCTTGTTTTTTATTTTTAAGTTTTAATTATTTGTTTTAAAGCCCTGCTCAGGTAAACATGGAGGCTGTGTTTGACGATGATGAGATGATGGGAACTACAGCTGCGGAGAATTTGATAACGGTATGTCTTTTCTAATGTTTATTGTTTCGCTTACTGAATGAGTACATTACAGGCGCAAGACCAATCGGCTTCAGGCTCCTAGCAACAGGCCGGACCATCCTCTACCCAAATGAATCATATAAATGTAATGGGAGAGTCAGACAGTAAATTTATTAAGAAATTCAACACTACGTGTAAAATATTAAGATTAGGTTTAATGACGATACGTGCAAGGATAATCCCTTAACATGGCTTCAGGTAGAATATAACATTTACTAAAAATGTTATTTATCTAATACATATTTTTTGTAGAGCGAATTCGAGGAATTGCATGCATATATTGTCAAGGATGCAGCTCCGTCAGACCATGTAGGGATCACGTTAAGGAACCCAAATTACCCAGACAAACCAATCGGCCTGTCATTTAGAAGACTGGACCTGTTGTCGGTGAAAGTGATAATGTCGCTACTTGAAAAGGTAATGCAGAGCAACGCTAGTTTTTTTTCGAGTGACTTGTTAGCCTTAAAAGTGGATAGAGTGTCGGTACCTGTAGGTTATGGGCGTAAAAATTTGAAAGGTTTAAAATTTGAGGATTTTTGTAAAGCAAAAAGACAAGGTATTATTGTTGTATCGATAACAATTAACGAAAACCATTGTTTAGCTCGTGCCTTAGTTATAGTAATAGCATTTACAAATAACGATGCAATGCGTTATGGTATGGTGATGGTTTACCCCTTACTTCAAGAGCGAGCTATATAACTCTGCCAAAACAGCGGTGGAGACCTTAGTCAGAGTGGTAGTTACGAACACATTCAAGAATTTCAATATCATTTAGCTTCATATACCATTGTATCGCGAATAGGTGATTCAGTTTATTTTGAGGGTCCTAGGGAACCGGGTAGAGTAGTTTTAAATTTAATATTAGAAGACGAGCATTATCATTTCATTACCAGCCTAACTTCAGCATTTACTTGTAGTTATTACTGCGAACAGTGCAAAAAGTGTAGTAATAACAAAAGACAGCATATGAAATGTTTGTATCAGTGTCCTAGCTGTCATCAGAAACCACCTTGTTCTATTGAATCTCCTAAAATTGTCTGCAATGACTGCAGGAGATTTTTATGGGCAGGAATGCCTTAGACACCATAAGGATACTAAACTATGTGGAAAATTGCGTAGACGTTTAAAGTGTCTTAAAACCAGTGAAGTAAAGGGTAAACATAGATGCGGATACAGCTATTGTTCCCCGTGCATGAATGAACAGCCAATTGGTCATCTTTGCTACATGGCCGTTAACAAGGTACGACGCGACTCTAATAATGGTAGACCATCTATGTTTATCTTTTACGATTTGGAGTGTATGCAAGATAAGGTGTGTGAGGGAACGAATGATAGATTTCTGCATGAGCCCAATATATGCGCGGCCGTGAATGTTTGCTCTGTCTGTATACGCTCCACTGATAATTTGGATAAGCGATTCTCGACATGTAGCGAAAGAGTGCACATTTTCAGGGAAAACCCTGTTCAATCATTTCTGTCATATGTTGACGAGAGAGCGCGAAAATTTAAAGCTACATGCATCGCACATAACATGAAGGGGTACGATGGGTGTTTTGTGCTTAGATGTATGCTGGCTAATAATAATCAGTGGAGACACAAAGTCATCACCAACGGTCTAAACTAATCTCCATTCAGTGCGACGATATTATGTTTATTGACTCCCTTAATTTCATGCCATCACACTCTAAGCATTTCCGAAAATTTGTGAAGATTGTGAAGTATTGCCTGATGGATGTTAAGATTCTCGTTAAAGGTTTAGTTTCTGGTCCACCTTGACGACCCAAAATAAACTCGAGTTTGAGGGAAAAAAGGGGGGAAGGGGGAAAAAGGGGAAAAGAAAAGGAAAAAAGGGAAAAGGGAAAAAAGAAAAGAAAAAAGGGAGAGGGGAAGGAAAAAAAAGAAAAAAAAGAAGGGAGGGAAGGGGGAAAGGGAGGGAAAGGGAAGGGAAAAGGGAAGAGGGGGAAAAAAAAGGGAAAAGGGAGGGGGAAAAGGGAAAGGGAGGAGGGAAGGGAAAGAAAGAAGGGAAGGGGAAGGGAAAAAAAAGGAGAGGGGAAGGGGAGGAAGGGAAAGAGAAAGAGGAAAAGGGAAGGGAAGGGGGGAGAAGGGGAAAGGGAGAGGGGGAAGGAAAAAAAAAAGAGGAGAGGGGGGGAGAGGGGAGAGGGAGAAGAAGAAGAGAGGGGAGAAGAGGGGAGAAGGGAGAGGGAGAGGGAGGGAGAAAGAGGGAGAGAGGGAGGAGGGGAGAGGGAGAGGGAGAGGGGAGAGGGAGAGAGGGAGAGGGGGAGGGAGAGGGAAAAGGGGAGAGGGGAGGGAGAGGGGAGAGGGGAGGGGGGAGAGGGGAGAGGGAGAGAGGGGAGAGGGGAGAGGGGGAGGGAGAGGGAGAGGGGAGAGAGGGAGAGGAGGGGGAGGGGAGAGGGAAAGGGAGGGAGGGGAGAGGGAAGAGGGAGGAGGGAGAGAGGGAGAGAGGGAGAGGGGAGGGGGAAGGGGAGAGAGGGGAGAGGGGAGAGAGGGAGAGAGGGAGAGGGGAGAGGGGGAGAGGGAGGGGAGAGGAGAGGGAGAGGGGAGAGAGGGAGAGGGAGAGAGGGAGAGGGGAGAGAGGGAGAGGGAGAGAGGGAGAGAGGGAGAGAAAAGGGGGGAGAGGGGAGAGAGAGGGGAGAGGGGAGGGGAGGAGGGGAGGGGAGGGGAGAGGGGAGGGAGGGAGGGGAGGGGAGAGGGAGAGGGAGGGGAGAGGGAGGGGAGAGGGAGGGAAGAGGGGAGAGAGGGAGAGAGGGGAGGAGGGAGGGGGAGGGAGAGAGGGAGAGGGGAGAGGGGGGGAGAGGGAAGGGGAGAGAGGGAGGAGGGGAGGGGGAGGGGAGGGGAGAGGAGAGGGGAGGGAGAGGAGAGGGAGAGGGGAGAGGGGAGGGGAGAGGGGAGAGGGAAAGAGGGAGAGGGAGAGGGGAGGGAGAGGGAGGGGGGAGGAGGGGAGGGAGGGAGAGGGGAGAGGGAGGGGAGAGGGGAGAGGGAAGAGGAGAAGAGAGAGGGGAGAGGAGGAGGGAGAGGGAGAGGGAGGGGAGAGGGAGGGGAGAGGGGAGGGGGGAGGGAGGGGGGAGGGGAGGGGAGGGGAGAGGGAGAGGGGAGAGGGAGAGGGAGGAGAGGGGAGAGGGGAGAGGAGGAGAAAAAGGGAGAGAGGGAGAGGGAGAGAGAGAGGGAGGGGAGGGAGAGGAAAGAGGGGAGAGGGAGAGGGAAGGGAGAGGGGGAGGGAGAGGAGGAGAGGGAAAAGGAGAGGGAGAGGAGGGGAGAGGGGAAAAGGGGGAGGGAGAAAAGAGGGAGAAAAGAGAGGGGAGGAAAAAAAGGGGAGAGGGAGAGGGAAAAAAAAAAGGAGAGGGGAGAGGGAGAGAAAAGGGGAAAGAGGGAAAAAGGAGAGGGGAAAAAAAAAAAAAGAGGGAGAGGGAGAGGGAAAAAGGGAAGAGGGAGAGGGAAGAGGGGAGAGGGAGAAAGAGAGGAGAGAGAGAGAGGGAGAGAGGGAGAGAGGGAGGGAGAGAGGGAGAGGGAGAGGGGAGGGAGAGAAGAAGAGAGGGGAGAGAGGGAGAGTGGGAGAGAGGGAGAGAGGGGGAGAGGAAGAGAGAGAGGGAGAAGGGAGAAGAGAGAGGGGAGGAGAGAGGGGGAGAGGGAGAGGGGGAAGAGAGGGGAGAGAGAGAGGGAGAGGGGAGGAGGGAGAGGGAGAGAGGGGGAGGGAGAGAGGGAGGGGGAGAGAGGGGAGGGGAGAGGGAGAGAGGGGAGAGGGGGAAAGAGAGGGGAGAGGAAAGGGGAGAGGGGAAAAAAAAGGAGAAAAGGGAAAAAGGAAGAAAAAGAAAAGAAAAGGGGAGAAAAGAGGGAAAAGAAAAGGGGGAAAGGAAGGGAAGGAAAAGAAAAAAGAAGAAGGAGGGGAAAAGAAGGGAGAAAAAGAAGAAAAAGGGGAAAAAAAAAGAAGAAAAAAGGAGGAAGAAGGGGAAAAAGGAAAAGGGAAAAAAAAGGAGGAAAGAAAAAAAGAAGGAGGGAGAGAAGAAGAAAGGAGAGGGAAAGAAAAAAAGAAAGGGGAAACAAAAAAGGGAAAGGGAAAAAACGCCAAAAGAAAAAAAAAGAAAAAAAAAAAAAAAAAAAAAAAAAGAGGAAGGAAAGGGAAAAAAAAAAAAGAAGGAGAGGAAAAGAAAAAGGAAGAGGAAAAGGAAAGGGGGAAGAGAGGGAGAAAAAGGGGAGGAGAGAAAGAAAAGGGAGAGGGAAGAAAAAGAGGGGAAAAGAAGAAAGAAGAAGGAAGAAGGGAAAAGAAAGAAAAAAGGGAAAAGGAAAAAGAAAAGGAGAAGGGAAGAGAAAAAAAAGAAAGGAGAAAAAGGAGAGAAAAAGAGGGAAAAGGGAGAAGGAGGGGGGGAGAGAAAGGAAAGAGGAGAGAAAAAGAGGGAAAAAAAAAAGAAAGAGAAGAGGAAAAAAGAAAAAGAGAAAAAAGAAAAAAAGAAGGAATAGAAAGAGAAGAAAAAAGAAGAGGAGAAAGGAGGAAGAGGGAAAAAAAGAAAAAGAGAGAAAGAAAGAGAGAAAAAAAGAAGGAGAAGGAGAAAAGAAGAAAGAAAAAAAAGAAGGGAGAAAAGAAAAGAGAAAAGAAAGGGGGAGAGGGGAAAAAGAGGGGAGGGAGAAAAGGGAAAAAGAAAAGAGAAAAAAGGAAAAGAGGAAGGAAGGGAAGGAGAAGGAGAAGAGGGGAGGAAAGAAAAGAAGAAAAAAGAGGAGAGAGAAGAAAGAAGAGGAAGAAGGGAGAAAAGGGGAGAGGAAAGAAAAAAAAGGGGAAAAGGAGAAAAAAAAAAGAAGAGAAGAGAGGAAAAAAAAAGGGGGAGGGGAGGGAAAATTAAAAAGAAGGAAAAAAAGAGAAGAGGAAAAAGGGAAAAAAGAAAGAGGGAGGAAAAGAGAAAAGAAGGAAGGGAAGGGGAAAGAGAAGGGAGAGGAAAAGAGGAAGAAAAAAAAGGGAAGAGAAAGAGGAGAAAGGAGAGGGAGGATAGGAGGAAGGAAAGAGCAAAAAAAAGAAAATATCAAAGAAAAAGGGAGGGAAGAAAGAAGAAGAAGAAAGGAAAAAAAAGGAAGAGAAGATTTTAAAGAGAAAAAAAAAAGAAGAAAAAAAGGGGAAAAGGGAGTGAGAGGAGGAGAGAAAGGGGAGGGGAAAGTGAAGAAAGAAAAGAAAGGCAAAAAAAGAGAAGAAAGGATCAAAAAGAAAGAAAACTTTATTAGAAAAAGGAGAAAAAAGAAGACATCTAAATCTGAAAAAAGGAGCAACGACATCCAATTGAAGGGAGAAAGAAGTTTAAGATATCGCTTTGGTTTTGAGGAAAGTATCAGTATAAAAATCGTGACTATTAGAGGTATATACAGAGCAAATAGATTTTAATATAGAATTTCAAAAGTTATCAGAAAATTAACTAGGAAGTATAATAATACTCAATTAAATCTATTAAAGAAAGAAAAGTATAAGGGAGGGGACTTAACAAAATAAAAAAAATATATTGTTAACTTCCATTCACCAAAAAAAAAAAAAATTTTTTAAAAATATTTGGGTTTATTCAGGTGTATGTAAAAAAAGAAAGTAAAGAAAAGGTTTTGAAAAAAAAAAAAAAAAAAGAAAAAAGAAAAAGGAAGGAGAAAAAAAGGAAGGAAAAAAAGAATTTAAAAAAATTTAAAAAATTTTAAATTTAAAGGGAAAAAAAAGGGGGGGAAAAAAAAAGAGGAAAAAAAGGAGAAAAAGGGAGAAAAAAAAAAAAGGAAAAAGGAAAAGAAAAAAAAAAAAAAAAAGGAGAAAAAAAAAAAAAGAAAGAAAAGGAAAAAAAAGAAGGAGAAAAAGAAAAAGGAAAGGGAGAGGAAAAAGGGGAAGAGGGGAAAAAAAAAAAAAGGGGAAAAGAAAAAAGAAAAGGGGGGGGAAAAAAGGGGAAAAAGAGGGGGAGAAAGAAAGGGAAGGGAAAAAGGGGGAGAAAGAGGGGGAAAAGAGAGAAGAAGGGAGGGAAAAAAAAGAAAAAAAAAAAGGGGAAAGGAAAAAGGAGGGGAAAAAAAAAGGGAAGGAAGAAAAAGAAGAAGGGGAAGAGAAGGGGAAGGGGAAAGGGGGAAAGAGGGAAAGGGGGGAAAAAGGGGAGAAGGGGGAAAAAGGGGAAAAAAAAAGAGGAGAAAAGGGGAAAAAAAGGAAGAGGGGAGGGAAAAAAAAAAAAGGGGAAAAGAAAAAAGAGGGAAAAAAAGGGGAGGAAAAAGGGGAAGAAGGAGGAAAGGGGAAAAAGGGGAAAGGAGGAGAGGAAGGAAGAAGGGGAAAAAAAAAAAAGAAAAAAAAGAAAAAAAAAAAAAAAAGAAAAAAAAAAAAAGGAGAGGAAAAAAGGGAAGGAAAAAAGAAAAGAAAGAAAAAAAAAAAAAAAGGGGGAAAAAAAAAGAGGAAAGGGGAAAGGGAAAAAAGGAGAAAAAGAAAAAAAAAAAGGGAAAAGGGAAAAAAAAGGGAAAGAGAGGAAGAAGGAGGAAAAAAGGGGAAAAGGGAAGAGGAAGAAAGGGAGAAAAAAGAAAGAAAAAAGAAGAGGGGGGAAAAAGGAAAAGAGGGGGGAAAAAGGGAAGAAAAAAAAGAGAAGAAGAGGGAGAAGGAAAGGGAAAAGAAAAAAGAAGAAAAAGGGAGAAGGGAGAAAAAAGGGAAAAAAAAAAAAAAAGGAGAAAGGGAAGGAGAGAAAAAAAGGGGGGAAAGAAAAGGGAGGGGAAAAGGGAAAAGGGGAAAGGAAAGGAAAAAAAAGGAGAAAAAAAAGAAGAAAAAGGGGGAGGGAAAAAAAAAAAGGGGGAAAAGAGGAGGAAGGGGAAAAAAAAAGAAAAGAGAAAGGAAAAGGAAAAGGAGAAGGAAAAGGGGAAAAAAAAGGAGGAAGGGAAAAGGAAGAAAAAAAAAAGGGGAAGAAAGAGGGAAAAGGAGAAGGAAGAAAGGGGAAAGAAAGAAAGGGAGAGAAGGGGAAGAAGAAAAGGGAGAAAAGGAGGGGAAGGGGAAAAGGGAAAAAAAAAGGAAAAAAGAAAAAAAAGGGAAGGGGGAAAAAGGGAAAAAAAAAAAAGAAAGAAGGGAGAGGGGAAAAAAGAAAAAAAAAAAAAAGGGAAAAAAAAGAGGGAAAAGGGGAAAAAAAGAAGAAGAAAGGGGGAAAGAGAAAAAAAGAGGAGGAAAAGGAAAAGGGAAAGGGAGGGAAAAAAGAAGGGGGGGGAAAAAGGGAAAAAAGAAAAAAAGAGGGGAAAAGGAGAGGAAAGGGGGAAAAAGAAAAAGGAAGAAAGGAAGGGAGAAAGGGAGAGAAGAAAAAAAGAAGGGAAGAAGAGAGGGAGGAAAAAGGGAAAAAAAAGGAGAGAAGAGAGAAAAAGAAGAAGGGGGAAAAAAGAAAAAAGGAGAAAAAAAGAGAAAAGAGAAAGAGGAAGAGAGGAGGAAGAGAGAGAGAGGGGAAAAGAAGAAAAGGAAAAGGGGGAGGAGAGGGAAAAGGGAAAAAAGAGAAAAAAGGAGAAGGGAGAAAAAAAGAGAGGGGAAAAAGAAGAGAGAAAGGGAAAAAGGAAAAAAAGAAAAGAAGAAAAAAAAAAAAAAAGAGAAGGGAAAAGGAAAAAGAGAAAAAAAGGGGAAAAAAAAGGAGAAAAAAAGAAAAAAAGGAAAAAAGAGAGGAGGAAGGGAAAAGAAAAAAAAAGGGGAGGGAAAGGGAAAGAGAGAGGGAAAAGAGAAAAAAAGGAGAAGGGAGAGAGAGGAGAGAAGGAGGGGGGAAAAGGAAAGAGGAAAGGGAAAGGAAAAAGGGAGAAAAGGGAAGGGGGAAAGAAAAAAGAAAAGAGGGAAAAAGGGGGAGGAAAAAAAGAGGAAAAAGAGAAAGAGGAAGAAAGAGGAAGAAGAGAGAAGAGAGAAGAAGAGAGGAGAGAGAAAAGAGGAAAGAGAAAAAGGGGAAAAAAAAGGGAAAGGAGAGAGAGAGGAGGAGAGAAGAAGGGGAGAGGGAGAAAGAGGAGAGGAAGAAAAAGGGGGGAGAAAAGAAAGGAGGGAGAAGAGGAAAGAAAAAAAGGGAGAAAAAGAGAAAAAAAAAAAAGGGAAAAAAAAAAAAGAGAAGGAGAGAAGGAGGGAAGAGAGGGAAAAAAAGAAGAAAAGAAGGAAAAGGGGAAAAGGGGGGGGGAGAGAAGAGGAGAGAAAGAGAGAGGAGGAGGGAGAGAGGAGGAAAAGAGGAAGGAGAGAGAGAGGAAAAAAAAAAGGAAAGGAGAGAAAGAGGGGAAAGGGAAGGAGGGGGGAAAAAGAGGGAAAGGGGGGGGAAAAGGGGGGAGGGGAAAGGGGGGGAAAAAGGGGAGAAAGGGAAGGGAAGGAGGAAAGGGGAAGAAAAAAAAGAGAGGGGGAAAAAAAGGGGAGAAAAAGGGGAGAAGGAGAGGAAGGAAAAAGAAGAGGAAAAAAAAAAAGAAGAGGAAGGGGGAAGAAAGGGAGAAAAGGGGAAAAAGAAAAAGGAAAAAAAAGGGAAAGAGAAGGGAAGGGAAAAGGGGAGAAAGGAAGAAAAAAAAAGAGAGAGGGGAGAGGGAGAGGGGAAAGGGGGGAAGGGGAAGGGAAGAAGAGGAAAGGGGGAGGGGGGAAAAAGAAAGGGGGAAAGGGGAAGGGAGGGAGGGGAAAAAAAAAGAAAGGGGAAAAGGGGAAGGGAAGGGAGAGGGAAAGAGGGGAAGGGAAAGAAAAGGGAGGGGAAGAAGGGAGGGAGGGAGAGGAGAGGAGGGAGGGGAGGAGAGGGGAAAAAAGGGGAGGAGAGGGGAAAGGGGAGGGGGGAGAGGGAAGGGGAGGGGGGGAGAGGGAGAGGGAGAGGGGGGGGGGGGGGGGAGAGGAGAGGGAGAGGGAGAGGGAGGGGAGGGGAGGGGAGAGGAGAGGGAGAGGGAGAGGGAGAGGGAGGGGGAGGAGAGGGAGAGGGGGAGGGGAGGGGAGAGGGAGAGGGGGGAGAGGGGGGGAGAGGGGGGAGGGGGGGAGAGGGGGAGAGGGAAGGGGGAGAGGAGAGGGAGAGGGAGAGGGAGAGGGGGGGAGAGGGAGGGGGGGGGGGAGAGGGAGGGGGGGGGGGAGAGGGAGGGAGAGGAGGGGGAGAGGGAGGGGAGAGGAGAGGAGAGGAGGGAGGGAGGGAGGGGAGGGAGAGGGAAGGGGAAGGGGGGGAGGGGGGGGAGGGGGAGGGGGAGAGGAGGGGGAGAGGGGGGGGAGAGGAGGGGAGAGGGAAAGGGAGAGGAGAGGGGGGAAGGGGAAGGGGGGGAAGGGAGAGGGGAGAGGGGAGGGAGGGAGAGGGAGGGGGAGGGGAGAGGGGAAGGGAGAGGGGAAGGAGAGGGGAGGGAGGGGGGGGAGAGGGGGGGAGAGGGGGGAGGGGAGAGGAGAGGGGAGGGGAGGGGGAAGGGAGAGGGGAAGGGGAGGGAGGGAGAGGGAGAGGGAGAGGGGGGGAGGGGAGGGGAGAGGGAGGGGAGGGGAGAGGGAGGGGAGAGGGGGAGGGGGGGAGAGGGAGAGGAGAGGGAGAGGGAGGGGGAGAGGGGAGGGGGGGGGAGGGAGAGGGGGGGAGGGAGGGGAGAGGAGAGGGAGAGGGAGGGGGGGAGGGAGAGGGAGAGGGGGGGGAGGGAGGGAGAGGGGGGGGGGAGAGGGGGGGAGGGAGGGGGGGGGGGAGAGGGAGAGGGAGAGGGAGAGGGGGGAGGGAGGGGAGAGGGAGAGGGAGAGGGGGGGGGGGGGGAGAGGGGGGGGGGGGAGGGAGAGGGGGGGAGAGGGGGGGGAGGGGAGGGGGGGAGGGGAGAGGGAGAGGGAGGGAGAGGGAGAGGGGGGGAGAGGGAGGGAGGGGGGGAGGGAGGGGGAGGGAGAGGGGGAGGGGAGGGGAGGGAGAGGGAGAGGAGGGGGGGAGAGGGAGGGAGAGGGAGAGGGAGAGGGAGAGGGAGAGGGAGAGGGGGGGGGGAGAGGGAGAGGGGGGAGGGAGGGGGAGGGGAGAGGGAGAGGGAGAGGGGAGGAGAGGGGGAGGGAGAGGGGGGGGGAGAGGGAGGGAGGGAGGGGAGGGGGGGAGAGGGAGAGGGAGAGGAGGGGGGGGGAGAGGGAGAGGGAGGGGAGGGGGGGGAAGGGGGGGGGGGAGGGGAAGGGGGGGGAGGGAGAAAGGGGGGGGAGGGGGGAAAAAAAAGGGGGAAAAAAAGGGGAAAGGGAAGAAAAAGGGGAAGGGGAGAGGAAGGGGGGAAAAGGGGGAGGGAAAAAAGGGAGAAGAAAGGGAAAAAAGGGAAGAAAAAAAAAAAGGGAAAAAAAAAAAAAAAGGGAAAGGGAAAGGAAAGAAAAGGGAAAAAGAAAGAAAAAAAAAAAAAAAAAAGGGAAAAAAAAAAAAAAAGGGAAAAAAAAGGAAAAAAAAAAAAGGAAAAAAAGGGGGAAAAAAAAAGAAAAAAAAAAAAAAAAAAGGGGGGAAAAAGGAAGGGAAAAAAAAGGAAAAAAGAAGGGGGAAAAGGAAAAGAAAAGGGAAAGGGGAAAAAAAAAGGAAGGGAAAAAAAGGGAAGAAAAGAGGGAAAAAAAAAAAAGGGGAAAAAAAAAAAAAAAAAAAAAAGGAAAAAGAAAAAAAAAGGGAAAAAAAGAAAAAGGGAGAAAAAAAAAAAAAAAAAAGGGAAAAAAAAAAAAGGGGGAAAAGAAAAATTTGGAAATTTTTAATAAAAAAATTAAAATTTTTAAAAGTTAAAATTTTTAAAATTTTTAAAAAATTTAAAGGGGAAATCTTTTAAAAAAATTGATTTAAATTTTTAAATCTAAAAATTATATTTTTTTTTAAAAATTTTTAAATAAAAAGGTTTTTTTTTAAAATTTTTTTATTTTTAAAATTTTATAATGTTGATTTAAAAAATTTATTTTAAAAAAAAATTTTATAAAACAAAAGTTAATTTTAAAAAACCCAAATTTTTTTTTAAAAATAAATTTATTTTAATTTTTTTTAAAAAATTTTTGGGTTTTTTAAAAAAAAAAAATTTTAATAACCCCTTTATTTTTTTAAAAATTTAAAAAAAAAATTTTGTTTTTAAAACAAAAAGGGTTTTTAAAAAAATTTTTAAAAAATTTTTTTGTTTTAAAATTAAAAAAACCCAAAATTTTTGAAAATAAATTTTTTTTAAGTAATTTTAAATTTTTTTAAAAAAAAAATTTTTTGGTTTTAAATAATAAAAATTATTTTTGGAAAGGTTTTTTCCAAACAAAATTTCCCAAGTTTTCAAATTTTTTTAATAGAAAATTTAAATCAAAACCCTGAAACTTTTTAAATTATTTGTTTAAAATTGATTAATGGCCTTAATCAACCTTCTTGTTTACATAATATTCTCCTTAAAACCATCAAGATCAAGATTTAAGTAGATTTTTGGGATAGTTTTAATGTTACAATTTCATTGTCGTAACCGTTTTCTAATTGAAGATCGTACAAACTAGTATTACACGAAATTTTTAGTTTTACGTGTTCAAAATTTACTAAGAACCGAACTACTGATATTGCACCAAATAACCGTAGTTTATCGTGATGTTCTTAACTTAGTAATAACTTCTAGTTTAATTCCAACCCTGAAAATTACTGCAAAACGAATCCTAGTGACTTTAGATTATCACTGTATAAAGGCATGTTTACGTTATATTTTTCGTTGAACCTACGCAGTCTGTTGCTCTACACCTCGCAGAAGGGTTATTCGGACACTTATTCGGTTTTCAAAGTTTTTAGGTTTTACACAGTAGTAGTAGCGATGTAAGCTTCATAACAAAACCAGCATGCATTATGATCACTTTTCGAAAATGATACGATTGCTGGTTTTAATGAGGTTCGCGTGGATTCAAAGTTTTGATGTGTTCCTCATCAATGTAACCTTTTACGTTGCCTGTGTCTAGATTAGTCTTTTTATATTATTCTTGTTTTTTTGACAGCAGTTTCAACTGTCTTCTTCTCTATTAATGAATATAGAGCGACAATATAACCAATTCTCCAAATCTTTCTGATGAATATTGAGTCGTTGATGTTTCCTGCCGATTTGTTTACATAAGACTAGTTTAATAAAGTATTTCGGGTATTCACGTATATTGTGTTCCATACCCAATTTCTCTTTTTTTTAGTTCCTACTTATGAATGATGTCCAGTAATGCTATGACCTTTGGTTTTCTAAGCGTTTCGCGAAATCAATTTCTGAAACTCTTTTATGTGCTTTTACTTTGTCAATACTTTGCTGCCTCACTTTTCATATTATTCTCGCTTTTCCAGACATATCTTTATAATCTGTCAGCTTCCCTATAACGTCGTCGTGGACGTGAAGGGTTCTAACCAATGACTATTAACCAAGAACAGACCTATTTGTTTACCATTGTATATGCCCCAACATAATCACAAACTGCCAGAACATGGTTGCCACTATAGTTGATAACATCTTATTCTGGCGCTTGTTTACTGATTACCATTGCAGTGTTTTTTCGAAGGTCTAGACAGTGCCACGTTATTATTTGTTGTTTATAGTGATAATATGTGAAAGTTACGTTTTATAGTGGTCAGACAGTGCGTAGTATGTAGAAAAATAGACTATCTACGTCGCAACTTCACATTCATCGGTAAGTGAATAAACCATAAACGTAACACACAATTATTTGAAAAGACACCTAATAAGCAAAAATTAGAAAATTCGTATTTTGTCTGCTTATAACCTGAAGCGCAAATACTTTTTTACATTTTGCTAAAACTTTTTAATAAAAAAATACACGACATAAGCGTTGTTTTTAATTCTTTACCGTTTGGTTACATTGACATTATTAATAACCATAATCCGCCCAGAAACGTACGCCTATGTCGCTGCCAGAGCGCTTTTTTATGTTGGAGCAAAACAATTCTTTATGAAATGATAAGGAATGCTGGGTCTATTCTTGGCTAATCGTCATTAGTTCTAACCCAAAAAGATAAATTGAGTTAGAACCATTTTTCACGTTCTAAGAGGTTAATTTACCATTTGTGAATGGTTCCATCACACACTCTTCAATAATCATTATATTTTGATAAATTTGTTACTAGTCCTATGTCAAATATCACTACAACTTAAATATCATGTGTAGAATGTCGGTAACGATCAATTGTGAAGAGTCCTAACCCACAACTAAATATTTGGCAGTAGCGATATCTTCAGCTTTCGGTTAGTTGTTGCAAGACAAGTGTAAACAAATGCGTAATAATAATTTTTCAATGAAAAATGGCTTTTCCAAATTCTTTTCTAACAAAGAGGGAAGAAAATTGCGCTTCCAGCTGTTCCGAAAAATTTATGTACTACATATTTAGGTACGTATCAGTGTAATATTGAACTATTTAAATATTTTTTGTGTACTATTGTCTTAAACCTAACCTACCTTCTTTCCCGCATGATTGCTAATCAGTGCAAAAAAGAAGTTAATGAGAAAGAGACATCGAATCCTACAGAATGGGTAAGAAACAAAAACAAAATCAAAAGAATGAAAGGTGAAGAATATAGAACTCAAAAAGGAAAAGAAAAGAGAGCTCGTTTTGTTAGAGGTAAACTGTCGTTGTCACTATTCTTGTACAACAAAAATATCTCAAGAAGAATGAGAAGAAATTCTACGTGCTTATTTCAGACTTGCTACAGAGGAATTAAGGTGGAATTTTTATCAGCAAACATGTTAAACGTATTGAAAAGAAGAGAGCTGCTGGGCTATTTCGTTGACAATTTACAAACATTTATACACTGACGTCAAATGTAAAGACGTATCAAGTATGTCAAAAACTTTCCTATTGACGCTAGACATATTTTCAAAAATAATAAAGAAAGTAATGAGAAAACTAAAAGTTAGTGGGACATTTGAGCAAGACAAAAGGGGAAGGAAATCTCCTCAATAGAAATTGGAAGCGGTTGAAAATATTATAAGAGATCACATCTACTCGATGACCGTAGTTATTTATCACTATTGCCAGAAGTCGTCAAAAAGAAAATACTTAGCTACAGGATTATCGAAGTATAAACTTTATAATGATTACAAATTGTTTTGTACATAACGGAAAATAACCTCACAAAAATTTAGCTATTACAAACATATTTTCAGAAACGAATTCAGTATTTGATTCCATGAGCCTAAGAAACATCAGTGTGATTTTTGCAACAAGCATTCAAATTATAGTGAAGATGAAAAAAAGGATATAGAAGAAGACTATAATTGACACCTAAAAAAAAAAGTGGCAAGAAAACATGAGCAATTGGATAAGAAACGGAGAAATACTGATCATAAGTTTGTAATGTTTACAATGGAAATGAAAATAAAATACTGGAAAGTTGTATTATATGCAGAATCTAAAAAAGTTCAATTTTACGATTTATAACTTAGGTAATTCTGAAGCGAATAATCACATATGGCATAAGATAGTGAGAAAAAAGGCTCGTCAGAGGTTTTTACCTGTTTGTGGAATTGTTTTTCTAGTCTAAAAAATTCAGATAGGGAAGTGAGTTTTTTGTGGGTATAGCAGCTGGTCAAAACTGAAACTGCATTCACTCTGCTGTTTTCAAAAGTTGTCACCGAATTACCTATATAAATAATTAACCAGAATTTTATGGAATCGAGACATTCCGAAATGGAATGCGATAGTATTCACAGTGTTATTGAAAGCAGAGGAGCTAAAGTTGATGTGTTACTCCTGATGGGTGGTATATGGTAGCAAAACGGTAAAAATGAATAAACCATTCCACAAAGTTACCGAAATGGATTGTGATTATAAAGTTTTTAAAACATTTTCGAGAAAGTTGACAAATAAAAATAAATCCGAGAGCTTAGACGATCCTGAACTTGAAAGCGATTCAATACGATCCCATCCAAGTACCACGCGTTTTACCTAGTATTACTTGGCTACGAAAATTCCGAAGATGATTCTTTATCGGAAAAAGATTAATTATTTTATGTACATTTTACTTTTTTCTAAACGTTTGGGATCCCATCATATTTTTTGAGGTTCCTAAAAGTTTCAGAATAACGAGATATCATCAAACAGACACGTTACTTAGGTCATCATGCATTGTCAATACCTAACATCCTTTTAACTGCAAAAATTACTATAGTTGCTTGCCATAACGAAGTTTTTTATTCATTACATACTAGGTACAATCACTTGATGTACGGTTAAGTCTACCGAATTATGAGGTTACTTTATATAATAATTATGTTATTGTGTGTCATAAGCCACAACATTCAAAAATCTTGATAAATTGCTTAACGCTCGAATGACCAGGTAAAATTTATGACATACAGAACCAGGTGGGCTCACATAGTGACCCCATTAGTTAGAAGCTGTAATACAATATTATGCCAGCTTTAAAATACACGAAGAAATCAATACTTACTTTGTTCATTATAAGGGTCGCATATTGTAACGTGACTTTACAAGTAAACCGTTTTCATCTATCACATTTGTTCAAACGACCACGTTTCGCACCTATTTCTAGTTACCTTGTTATTCGGTCTTCTGGACCTTCGGTTACCAAAATCACGCTAACGGCGGATTTTATATATTTAGGTAAGTGTTCTGTTGATTGTTCACGTATTAGTGGTTTTACGACTTCCATCCCTATCTCTTGAAGGATCAACCGTCTAGTGAAAGTTTTTCCCTTCACGTGGATGAACAAAGTAAAGGCGTTTGTCGCTGCGAAATCCAAAATAAGAAAGAACAAAATTAGTGGCCACCGCTTCGTGTTACAAGAAAATGAGTATTCTCCAACCTTGTGATGCAAGGAATGTACAGCGCCTTTGCACCTGTTATAGTCAAGTATGATACTTGGTTGGAAATTAGTTGTTTCATCTGATATATCGAACTGAGTTGTCGACGCTGAATGATTTTTTAAATTCATTAATGCCAGAGCCGATTTAGTCGAGGCTTTGGAGTGTAAAACCAACCCCAAGGGATCCAACGAAAAGTCACCAAACTAACGAAGGCGTACGTCGCAAATGGACAGATAAGTCCCAATTATGGTGGGCCAAAAGCATGTTCTCTCTGCAAAGGGTCGCAATTCCTCCGGAAGTGCGAAGTATTCTCTAAGCTTTCAGCTGATGCAAATAATGCTAAGGCAAGGGAACTAAAGGTTTGCACTAATTGCCTAAGTAAGGGACATTTTTCTCCTCGGTGTAATTCCAAATATAATTGCAAACATTGCAAAGGGCGACATCATTCGCTCCTTCACACGCACACTCCACCAACAGTAACTACATCAGTAGAGTACTACCAATGAAATAACTGCTGCTCTTTCTTCTAATGCAGTTCAGGTACTACTTCCTACTGCTCGGGTAAAGACTCGATAATGAGTGCCGTGCTCTTCTCGACACATGTGCTCAGTCTTGCGGTAAATTTCACAATAGCGGGAGTAGGTAATGTGGCATCTCGCACTATGAAACGCTGTAACGCCGTAGTACTTTCTATGATATATACTTTCAGGTTCGAAAAGTCCTGCTCAGTTTTGGACAAACGAACGAGCGCTATTCCTAGTGTTCTCATCAATATTAAGAATGTTGTCTTGCCAAATTGCAAACTAGCCGATCCCGATTACAGTAAGCCCGGTCCTATAGATTTGATAATCGGCGCACCCGGCTTCCGGAATTTAATGCGGCTAGCCCAAATCAGAGCGACAGCTTAACTACAAGACTTCGCGTGGTATTCAATGGTTCACACCTGACGTCCTCCGGACACTCGCTCAATTCTATACAAAGGGTTGACCCAATCTTACAACAGGATTTAGTGTACATTCTAATTCGTTTCCGACAACATCGATACGCTATTTCTGCTGACGTTGAAAGGACGTACCGACAGGTACTCCTTGATCCTGATCAGCGATTTTATGGAGGAACGACAGTAGTATAGCTATGCCGATCCTGGAACACTTTTCTACTATACTTTTTCTACGAGTGTTTTTGCTCAAGGTCAACTCACGTACACGTCCAAGTACATGGTTTATCAAGGTGATCATCTTCAAGGCCACCTCGGTCATGTAGCCCTGCCCTCAAGGTCATGCTTGCACGAGTCCTTCAAGGTCACTAGAAAAGTTACTAGATTGTTGATTGTCCTGAAGGTCATTGCCCTCAAGCAAGTCTATGCATGTTTCAAGGCCACGCCCTATTCTGAGAAACAAAGGGGGCCCATTGTTTAAAGTCTATGCTTTCAAGGTCAGAGAACAAAGACGATCCATTGTTTTGGTTGAGTCATTCTGAAATTCTAGGAAATCAATAACACAGACGATGCATTGTTCAAAGTCTATGCTTTCAAGGCCACATGAAAGAACAAAGACTATCTATTGTTCCGTTATTATAAAAATAGATTGTTATCTCAATTCTAGGAAATCAATAACAAAAGCGATGCATTGTTCAAAGTCTATGCTTTCAAGGCCACATGAAAGAACAAAGACTATCTATTGTTCCATTATTATAAAAATAGATTGTTATCTCAATTCTAGGAAATCAAGAATAAAGGCGATCCATTGTCAACGCTTCAAAGTCTATGCTTACAATTTTCAAGGTAAAAGAACAAAAGCGATTCATTCTTCTGGTCGAGTTATAAAAATAAATTGTTATCTCAATTCTGAGAAATCATGAACAAAGACGATGTATTGTTCAAAGTCTATGCTTATAATTTTCAAGGTAAATGAATAAAGACGATTCATTGTTCAGTTAGAAATAGAGTGTTATCTAAATACATCTCTTTCAAGAACAAAGGCAATCCATTGTCAACGATTTAAAGTTTATGCTTATAAGGTCACACCTTTGATAACAAACACGATCCATTGTTCAGTTAGAAATAGATTGTTATCTCAATTCTAGGAAATCAAGAGCCCTGAGGTGCATGTTTCAAAGCCACGCCCCCTCAAGTGCTCTAAACAGGTGGCCGTTCCCCTAAACAGGTAGCCGTTTCCTAAAACAGGTAGCCGTTTCCTGTAAACAGGTAGCCGTTTCCTTAAACAGGGGGTCCGTTTCCCAAAACAGGTAGCTGTTTCGCAACCGTTTCCCCCATACGACCACATCTCAATTCTGAGAAATCAAAAAGGGGGCCCCATTGTTCAAAGTCTATGCTTACAAGGTCACATGAAAGAACACAGACGATCTATTGTTATGGATGAGTCATAGCTTCTAAAATTCTGGGAAATCAAGAACAAAGACGATGCATTGTTCAACGGTTCAAAGTCTGTACTTACAATTTTCAAGGTAAATGAACAAAGATGATCTATTGTTATGGATGAGTTATAAAAATAGATTGTTATCTAAATACATCTCTTTCAAGAACAAAGACAATCCATTGTCAACGCTTCAAAGTCTATGTTTACAAGGCCACATGAGAGACGATCTATTGTTTTGTAGGTTATCGTACACATCAGCTGTATCCTCAAAGTCATTGCCCTCGGTCTCAAGCAAGTCTATGCATGTTTCAAAGCCACGCCCCCAAAACAGGTGGCCGTTCCCCTAAACAGGTAGCCGTTTCCTAAAAACAGGTAGCCGTTTCCTAAAAACAGGTAGCCGTTTCCTAAAACAGGGGGTCCGTTTCCCAAAACAGGTAGCTGTTTCGCAACCGTTTCCCCATGTTCAGGTCGAAAATAGATTCCGCATCTCAATTCCAGGAAATCAAAAAGGGGGCCCATTGTTCAAAGTCTATGCTTACAATTTTCAAGGTTAAAGAACAAAGACATTCCATTGTACAGGTTGAGTTATAAAAATAGATTGTTATCTCAATTCTAGGAAATCAATAACAAAGGCGATGCATTGTTCAAAGTCTATGCTTACAATTTTCAAGGCCACATGAAAGAACAAAGACTATCTATTGTTCTAGTTGATTTATAAAAATAGATTGTTATCTAAATACATCTCTTTCGAGAATAAAGACGATCCATTGTCAATGATTTAAAGTTTATGCTTAGAAGGTCACACCTCTGATAACAAAGACGATCCATTGTTCAGTTAGAAATAGATTGTTATCTCAATTCTAGGATATCAATAACAAAGACGATGCATTGTCAACGCTTCAAAGTCTATGTTTACAAGGCCACATGAGAGAACAAAGACGATTCATTTTTTTGGTTGAGTCATAGCTTCTGAAATTCTAGGAAATCAAGAATAAAGGGGGCCCATTGTTCAAAGTCTATGCTTACAATTTGCAAGGTAAAAGAACAAAGACGATTCATTGTTTTGGCTCTGTCGTAGCTTCTAAAATTCCGAGAACAAAGACGATGCATTGTTCAGACTGATTAGGTCATCTAACAAGTAAAATATTTTTATAAGACTACCACAATATACAGATTTAAGTATTATGGGATATAGTCACTTTTGTAATACCTCTGCTGGAGCATATCTATTTACTATTTGTTTTTCACATTCAATTTCCTTCAACTGATTCTCGTTTAATGCGGACCACATCATCTTTCCTAATAGGTTCATTATATTGTATACTAGCCATACATTCAGCTTCCCTTAAAAGTCTTCATATCAGGATCTACTTTGAGACATTGTTCGAGACTTATTACAATAAGCAATGTCACGCCTCCCCAGTGCCCTCAAGTGGTCTAAACAGGTAGACGTTTCCTAAAACAGGGGGTCCGTTTCCCAAAACAGAGGGTCCGTTTTCCAAAACAGATGGCTGTTTCTCAACACAGGTAACCGTTTCCCCCCAAGGTTACACGAGAGAACATAAGCGTTCTGATTCCTAAAAATAGATTGTTATCCAGCCACCACCCCGCCTCAATTCTAGGAAATCAAGAACAAAGGGGGGTCCATTGTTCAAAGTCTATGCAAGTGATTCATTGTTCTGGTCGAGTTATAAAAATAGATTGTTATCTAAATACCCTTCGATTCTAAGAAATCAAGAACAAAGGCGATCCATTATTTTAGCCAACGCTTCAAAGTCTATGTTTATAATTTTCAAGGTCACATGAGAGAACAAAGACGATCCATTATTCCGTTATTCTAAAAAATAGATTGTTATCTAAATACATCTCAATTCTGGGAAATCAAGAAACGCTTCAAAGTCTATGCTTATAAGGCCACACCTCTGATAACAAAGGCGATTCATTGTTGAGTCATAGCTTCTGAAATTCTGAGAACAAAGACGATGCATTGTTCAGACTGATTAGGTCATCTAACAAGTAAAATATTTTTTTATAAAACTTATAATTTATTAACCACAATATTCATCTATATATACAGATAAAAGATCGATTTAAGTGTTATGGCAAATTTGATGTACTTAACATTTTGTAATACCTTTGCTGGATCATATCTATTTATTATTTGTTTTTCACATTCAATTTCCTTCAACTGATTCTCGTTTAATGTGGTCCACGATACATCATCATCATCTTTCTTTATAGGTCGTCGCTTCATTATAATGTCTACAAGTCATACATTCAGCTTTCCTTAAAGCCTTCATATCAGGATCTACTTTGAGACATTGTTCGAGACTTATTACAAACCTACGCAAACCCTGAGGTGCATGCTTCAAGGTGATGTTTACTATGGTAACGCCCCCCAGTGCCCTGAACAGGTGACCGTTCCTCTAAACAGGTAGCCGTTTCCTAAAACAGGGGGTCCGTTTCCCAAAACAGGGGGTCCGTTTTCCAAAACAGATGGCTGTTTCTTAACACAGGTATCCGTTTCCCCCCCATTGCAAGGTCATATCTCTTATAAAAGAACAAAAGCGATTCATTGTTCTATCATGATTCCTAAAAATAGCTACTACCCCCACCTCAATTCTAGGAAATCAAGAACAAAGGGTGGTCCATTGTTCAAGACGACGCTTCAAAGTCTATGACTACAATTTTCAAAGTCACACGAGAGAACAAAAGCGATTCATTGTTCTAGTCGAGTTACAAAAATAGATTGTTATCTAACTACACTTCTATTCTAAGAAATCAACTTTCAAGAACAAAGGTGATCCATTATTCTAGCCAACGCTTCAAAGTCTATCCTTCAAATTTCAAGGTCACGCCTCTGAGAAAAGAACAAAGGCGATCCATTGTTCCGTCATAATTTTAAAGATAGATTATTATCCAGCTACCCCCCCCCCAATTCTAGGAAATCAACAACAAAGGAGATCCATTGTTCAAGCCGATGCTTCAAGGATATATAAGTCACAGTGAGATCAGTCGGTTAGTAAGTTGTTAAACATGGAATTAGCAGGGTTAAACCAAAGCACCTATTGCAAACTCTATAAAAATGCATGTGACCTAGAGATATCGAAAAAATATAAAGTTATTAATGTCACAGTAATCAATACGAAGTATGGTGAACGTATAGTGTTAGAAACAGAGGAGTTTAAATGTGTTTTACCTCAGCGCTTTTACGAGTATTTCAAAGAAGAAGAAAATCGAATTGAGGAATTTAAAACGATGCTAAATACAAAGGATGTATTCATGATTAGTCTGGGTGCAGTCGGAAAAACGATAAACATAACAATTAGTGCATCCAACCATATGTAAACATGCTCATTTCGAAATTAGTGTTTAGTTGTAGTGAAGTCATGCAAGCAGCAATTAAATCACTCCTGGAACGATGTTTACTGCCGGATACTTAATACCGCTGTAATAACAATATGATGATTAAAAAATAAATACTGTTGTTAATATGGTGTTCTTTTTCAAGACACGTAGATATCACCAGCCACCATTTGTCAAGGTCACGCCATATTACTATTCAGAGTAATAATTTTCATGGTCCCAATACTGTTCGATCCATATTTTAACCCAGAATGCAACTGGTGCATCTATATAGGGATGAATAATTTTACGGTAAACCTAAAGTGCCGTGAAGAGCAATTAGATATTAGTTAAAGTTATAGATGTATGACACTTGCATAAAGGAAATGCTTGAATTGTGCGGTTTAACTACACATGCGCTCTTGTGCATTTAAAATTCTGAAACTGTGCATATGTTTTTCGAGTACTCATAAGTAGTTACAGGGTCACGCTACAGAGACAATGATTGTAATAGTTGATGTACAGGGATTCAAAACGGCAAAACATGTATTTACACCCAAAGAGCTAGCAATATACAATGGAAATCAAGCTGCCCATTTTGTGTTCAAACCACCATTTCCTTGGCACCTCTTAGATGTAGAATTTCAACGACAAGCCATCTGGTTAATCAATAATCATCACTGCATCAAATGGGGATCTGGATATACCTCTACACATCTCTTTCCACATATACTTCGTGAACTAATATCGGTAACAGATGATGTGTACGTTAAAGGGCGAGAAAAAGCCGATTACATTCGAAAACTGTTGAGACAGTCAGTTATAGAAATTGAAGAGCAACCATCTTTACCCAAAATGAAAACAACTTGTTTCTTTCATACACAAACCACCTGTAATTGTGCTTTAATGAATGTACACTTTTTATATAATAACTATGTAAGGCAATATCAGTAAAAGGTTAATAAAATGTGTGTGCTTACAAGTAAAGGGGGAAAAGTTTGTAATATTTACAATAAAATGCTATTATTTTAAGTGTATTATTTTATGTAAAAGCCCTCTGATGCAAACTATTTCTCAGGTTATAACCCAGCCTATCCATCTAGGCCAACAAGTCAACTTTTAACATTCCTTGTAGGTAAAATTCTGGAAACAGCAAATAAGAGTTCCTATTACTGAATTCTAACAATAGAATCAGTTCGTGGAAACAAGAGGGTTGTTGTCTATGCTGAATGTTTATCAAGGTTCCTGTATTGGCTAAACGTTATGCTTACAGTATCTGGTTGTTGGAAATTCTCAAGGTCTCCAAGAAATTTTGAAGACCATATGTCCTACAGGCCGATCTTACCCGACATCATCCGAAATGTAGCCGAAACCTGCAGGACCAATTCTAAACGGGTCATTGAAACAAGAAGGGGGTCTATGCTAATAAGCGTGGGCTCATATTATGGTCCGCCAGGATGTTCCCCCAAATACAGATAACCGTTTCCCAAAACAGGGGAGCCGCCACTCAACACAGGCTAAACTGAACTAGGTCAAAACATCTGGTCATGAGGGGTTAGAAGGTCCAAGTACAATCTGAAAGTAGTTTTATATTATAGAAAAAGCTAATCACTTTTAGGGGTAAAGGGTAGCTTTTCCAATAGGCTTATCATCTAGGGTGCAATGCTGACCCTGAGAAAATGATGAATTCTGCACCGCTTTTGAGAAAGAATGACTATTTTTGAAAAAGCTAGAATAGAAAGTAGTGTTGGCAACCATGATTGTTAGGGTTTAAAAGTCCCCATTGTGTGCACAGTAGACTCTTGATTAGCAGCAATGACGAAAGTAGTAGTACGTAAGGTAGAAAGTACAGAAAAAGCAGTAAGTGTGGAGGAGCGAAAGAAGAGGTTGGAGACATTAATAAAACAAGTAAAAGAAATTAAACTCGATTTGGAGTGTTATATAGTGAAAACAAAATGATGAAGCTGCGTATTAGCAATATGTAAATAGTGTAGTAAAACATGAAATTTTGGGAAGGATGAGTTTAAATACCTATTTTAAAGAAGAAGAAAAGACGCTGCTATGTGTTGTTATAAGTATCTCACAATTGTATTAGGTTTAAGTAACTGTATCATTAAAAAATAAAGACTTTAAAAGTTAAAGAGACGGTTTTCGGTATTCTCTTCTCCCATAATGGTTCCTTATTGGCTCTGCATATCTAGGCGCGGTTCGATATCCACCTTTACCGAAATCTCCCATAAGGAAATGGAACCCCTGCCGTACGTTGGGCTTTAAATTGGCCTATATACGAAGATTTATTGGAAAAGATCAATGGCAGTAAAATGATCCCTAAATAAAAGCAATTTACTGGTTTTAATGCAGATCGTTATTGTTTTTAATCATTAAATGGCGTTTATGCATATGTGAACTAAAATTTATTAGTAAAGCGTTATAATGAAAAATACAATGACTTTCCTTTGTATAAGGGAGATTTAAATTGATTTTTTTGCAAGAACCTAAAAAATTAAATGTCAGCCCTATTCCTAAATTGACTACCCTTGGACTTAAAAGAGTAAACAGTGACAGCTTGCAGTATAGAAATGGAGTTAATTTGATGTAATTTTTATATAAAAGGTTAAGAAAATCGATTTATAGTTTTAATGTTGCAGGATAAGGAGACCTGACTGTTTTTATATGAATAGTTTTTATTGTGTGTTAGGCGTTAGAATGGGTTTTCATTGTGTTAAAGGGGATACAATAGACTTGCATGTAATTTTAAAAAAATGTACCTTAAGTTCACACCTCTGAGAAAAGAACAAAGGCGATTCATTGTTTTGGTCGAGTTATAAAAATAGATTGTTATCCAGCTACCCCCACCATTTCAGGTCTGAGAAATCAAGAACAAAGGCGATCCATTATTCAAAGTCTATGCTTTCAAGGTCACATCTCTAATAACAAATGCGATCCATTGTTTTGGCTGAGTCATAATTGCTAAAAAATAGATTGTTATCTAGATACCCCAATCATTTCAGGCTCAATTCTAGGAAATCAAGGACAAAAAGGATCCATTGCCGACGCTTCAAGGTCAAAGTTGTATTGCCCAAGGCCATCATACACATTGCTTACGTATATTCCTCAAGGTTCTTGGCTGAGCTAAGGTGTTAATTCTTATAAACCAATTCTCAGGAGTACTAAATAAAATTTTCAAGGCGTGTGGGATTCTACCTTTCAGGGTCACCCAAGCAACTCTTGGCTGAGTCAAGCAATTAGAAGACATTAGACTGAGCAAAGAAACAACTCAGCAACTGCTAACTACATTACAAAACCTAGAAGTGTAACATCTATATACTTACATCTCATTTAATTTTCATTAAGTTAAAAGGTTGCGAAATTTTATTGATGGTCTAGAGATATGTAGTTAGGATAAATAATCTAGAATAAACATTTTTTATTAATATAAACATATATTGTTATACACATTCCTTTACTAAAACACAGCTCTTTAACCACCTTACGTTTCTTTGACCTTATGTTGATATCATCTTACTACATCAACAAACATTTAGCGTGATCTGTGTGACACTTGCTTCCAACCTAGTACTTTTTACAAATGTAGCAGAAAAATAAAAGTTTTCAGGATATTTTTATTTCAATAATAAGTAAAATTCTATATATATATATATATATATATATATATATATATATATATATATATATATATATATTACATTATCGGTAAGGCACCAAAAGTATACCAGGACAGTAACTAAGACATAAATTGTCCTACCTGTATGATTAGTTGAATGATATATTAGCAATGAAAATATTCTTAAGCTTGAAAACAACTAAAATGCATACGACTGAAACAAGAAACACTTTTAGGTAGAGGGTAATCTATAAAAGTTAATATGGCCATCGGTTAGGGAATAGGAATTATATTATCAATTTATTATTGTTATTAATTCAAAAAAACGTTCATTAAAGGAATGCATAGTAAAAGGTTACTCTTTTAATGTATATAAAACCTTTCTGTAAGCTTTAAATTATCTAACTCAATGAAGTATACTAAAGTAGATTTTTACATATAATTAAAAGCATGTTTACAAATGTTATTTAAGCAACATCTTAAAATCTATACATTGTTATCCAAATACGAATGGGGGGCTCTGTATGAATGCAAGTCTATTGTATCCCCTTTAACACAATGAAAACCCATTCTAACGCCTAACACACAATAAAAACTATTCATATAAAAACAGTCAGGTCTCCTTATCCTGCAACATTAAAACTATAAATCGATTTTCTTAACCTTTTATATAAAAATTATATCAAATTAACTCCATTTCTATACTGCAAGCTGTCACTGTTTACTCTTTTAAGTCCAAGGGTAGCCAATTTAGGAATAGGGCTGACATTTAATTTTTTAGGTTCTTGCAAAAAAAAAATCAATTTAAATCTCCCTTATACAAAGGAAAGTCATTGTATTTTTCATTATAACGCTTTACTAATAAATTTTAGTTCACATATGCATAAACGCCATTTAATGATTAAAAACAATAACGATCTGCATTAAAACCAGTAAATTGCTTTTATTTAGGGATCATTTTACTGCCATTGATCTTTTCCAATAAATCTTCGTATATAGGCCAATTTAAAGCCCAACGTACGGCAGGGGTTCCATTTCCTTATGGGAGATTTCGGTAAAGGTGGATATCGAACCGCGCCTAGATATACAGAGTCAATAAGGAACCATTATGGGAGAAGAGAATACCGAAAACCGTCTCTTTAACTTTTAAAGTCTTTATTTTTTAATGATACAGTTACTTAAACCTAATACAATTGTGAGATACTTATAACAACACATAGCAGCGTCTTTTCTTCTTCTTTAAAATAGGTATTTAAACTCATCCTTCCCAAAATTTCATGTTTTACTACACTATTTTACATATTGCTAATACGCAGCTTCATCATCTTTGTTTTCACTATATAACACTCCAAATCGAGTTTTACTTCTTTTACTTGTTTTATTAACGTCTCCAACCTCTTCTTTCGCTCCTCCACACTTACTGCTTTTTCAGTACTTTCTACCTTACGTACTACTACTTTCGTCATTGCTGCTAATCAAGAGTATACTGTGCACACACACAATGAGGACTTTTAAACCCTAACAATCATGGTTGCCAACACTACTTTCTATTCTAGCTTCTTCTTCTCAAAAAAAACGACGCGGAATTCACCATTTTTCTCGGGGTCAGAATTGCATCCCTAGATGATAAGCCTATTGGAAAAGCTACCCTTTACCCCTAAAAGTAGGTGATTTAAGGGGATGAAACTACCACCTTAGCCCATAAAAAATACCCCCAAGGCAGGTGATTAGCATTGTCTATGATATAAAACTAGTTCTGCTTTTAGATTTCTAAGAATTGTACTTGGACCTTCCCACGAATTGGGATTTCTAACCCCTCACGACCAGATTCCATGTTTTGACCTTGTTCAATTTAACCTCCACCACGATTAATGGCTCTGTAGGGGAAACCTGTGTTGAGTGACGGCTCCCCTGTTTTGGGAAACGGTTATCTGTATTTGGGGGAACATCCTAGCGGACCATAGTATGAGCCTACGCTTATTAGCATAGACCCTCTTCTTGTTTCCATGACTCGTTTAGAATTGGTCCTGCAGGTTTCGACTACATTTTCGATCGGATGATGTCGGGTAAGATCGGCCTGTAGGACATATGGTCTTGACAATTGTTTGGAGACCTTGAGAATTTCCAGTCACCAGATACTGTAAGCATATACAGGAACCTTGATATTAGCATAGACAACAATCCTCCATGAACTGATTCTATTGTTAGAAAGGAACGCTTATTTGTTATTTTCAAGAATGTAACCTCCAGGGAATGCTAAAATTGTTGACCTAGATGGATAGGGTGGACCATAGAAATAGCTTGCATCATAGGGGTTTTACATGAAATAATACACTTACAGTAATAGCATTCATCATTTTTCTCGGGTCAGAATTGCACCCTAGATGATAAGCCTATTGGAAAAGCTACCCTTTACCACTAAAAGCAGGTGAAGGGGATTTATAGAAACTACTATCAGTTCTACCCCAAAGTAGGTGATTAGCTTTTTCTATAATATAAAACTACCTTCAGATTGTACCTGAACCTTCCACGGATTTCTAACCCCTCATGACCAGATGTTTAGGTTTTGACCTAGTTCAGTTTAGCCTGTGTTGAGAAACAGCCATCGGTTTTGGGAAACGGTTATCTGTATTTGGAGAAACACCCTGGATGACTATTGTATGAGCCCACGCTTTTTATTACAATTTAGTCAATAACCTTGTAGCATAGACCCCCTTCTTGTTTCCATGACTCGTTTAGAATTGGTCCTGCAGGTTTCGACTACATTTCAATCGGATGATGTCGGGTAAGATCGGCCTGTAGGACATATGGTCTTGAAAATTTCTTGGAGACCACACTCATTTTTCCTATTCCGAAGATTCTAGTTAAATTATGTTTACATATGGCTGGGGACCGCTATTTGTTGTTTTCCGACTGCATCCAGACTAGTCGTGAATACATCCTTTTCGCATGCAAAAGAACACAACAACAATAATTAAGGTTTTATTTTTTAATTATACATCTTTTTCTAATCGAGAAAATATAATTAGTAACTGACTACTATCCTTCATATTCCCCTTCTTCCCCCTTTTCACTGGTATCCCCATCTTCCCACTCCTTCAAATCTAGAGTGAACTCTTCTAGTTGTGCCGCACTTAACTTTTGTATTAAGCAAGTCAAGCAATATCGACCCTTTAAATACGTTTCACATATTTTTACACCGTGTTCATATTTCTTTGCTAGTGCATGACAGTCCTCTTCCGAATAAAAGCGTCCTAAACCATATACTGCCTCATGATTAGCATCAAATGCCAATGTCGTCAATTGTTGGAGTAAACGTTCCACGGCTGTATGTGCATCTACCGCTTTGGTCCATGATTCAGCAGCGTAGCACATCCACATATTGAATCAATTTTATTTGCACATTACTGCTTAAATACCTTAACCACTTCTACATCTACCCCCCCGCCCCTGCTGATGACCTAATTTCTATTTGACTTGAAGAGCATTTAGCTAATATAAGACCAATTTAACCTTGACCTATTTTTAGCGTAGATACCACTGCAGGAATTGTAATAACTTCTACGGCCTATACAAAAGTCATTGATTAGGAACACCTTGTTCCATTTAGCCATGAATCTACTTTTACAATCTGTTTGAATTGTAATATGATACCTTGAAAATTGATTTCTAGGAATTGACAGATGGCTCTGACTCGACTAAATTCTAAGAATTGTTTGGTGACCTTCAAAATCTCGTCACACCTTCAAAGAACTTTACCCAACTTGGGAAGCATACATTACCGGTCATATATCAGGATACCCCTGTAGGTTGATTTGTAGGACCTGGAAAATTGATAGTAACCATTGACAATCTATTTGATAGTCGGTAAGGTTGGATCACCTTGAAAATAGATTTCTCGGAATTAACTTTGAAATTTACGTAACTGTATAATTAAAAGATTTTAATTTGTGTTTTTGCATATAAGTTTAAGAGACGTAGGTTTGTAATAAGTCACGGACAATGTCTCAAAGTAAAAGGATCACAGATCCTGATATGAAGGCGTTAAGGAAAGCTGAATGTATGGCCAGTAAACATTATAATGAAGCGATGAAAATACCTATTAGGAAAGATGATGATGTATCGTGGACCACATTAAACGAGAATCAGTTGAAGGAAATTGAATGTAAAAAACAAATAGTAAATAAAATAGATATGATCCAGCAAAGGTATTACAAAATGTTAAGTACATCAAATTTGCCATAATATGTATATTTACTTAAATCGATCTTTTATCTGTATATATAGATGAATATTGTGGTTAATAAATTATAAGTTTTATAAAAAAATATTTTACTTGTTAGATGACCTAATCAGTCTGAACAATGCATCGTCTTAGTTCTCAGAATTTCAGAAGCTATGACTCAACAATGAATCGCTTTGTTATCAGAGGTGTGGCCTTATAAGCATAGACTTTGAAGCGTTTCTTGATTTCCCAGAATTGAGATGTATTTAGATAACAATCTATTTTTTAGAATGACGGAATAATGGATCGTCTTTGTTCTCTCATGTGACCTTGAAAATTATAAACATAGACTTTGAAGCGTTGGCTAAAATAATGGATCGCCTTTGTTCTTGATTTCTTAGAATCGAAGGGTATTTAGATAACAATCTATTTTTATAACTCGACCAGAACAATGAATCACTTGCATAGACTTTGAACAATGGACCCCCCTTTGTTCTTGATTTCCTAGAATTGAGGCGGGGTGGTGGCTGGATAACAATCTATTTTTAGGAATCAGAACGCTTATGTTCTCTCGTGTAACCTTGGGGGGAAACGGTTACCTGTGTTGAGAAACAGCCATCTGTTTTGGAAAACGGACCCTCTGTTTTGGGAAACGGACCCCCTGTTTTAGGAAACGTCTACCTGTTTAGACCACTTGAGGGCACTGGGGAGGCGTGACATTGCTTATTGTAATAAGTCTCGAACAATGTCTCAAAGTAGATCCTGATATGAAGACTTTTAAGGGAAGCTGAATGTATGGCTAGTATACAATATAATGAACCTATTAGGAAAGATGGTGTGGTCCGCATTAAACGAGAATCAGTTGAAGGAAATTGAATGTGAAAAACAAATAGTAAATAGATATGCTCCAGCAGAGGTATTACAAAAGTGACTATATCCCATAATACTTAAATCGATTTTTTATCTGTATATTGTGGTAGTCTTATAAAAAATATTTTACTTGTTAGATGACCTAATCAGTCTGAACAATGCATCATCTTTGTTCTCGGAATTTTAGAAGCTACGACAGAGCCAAAACAATGAATCGTCTTTGTTCTTTTACCTTGCAAATTGTAAGCATAGACTTTGAACAATGGGTCCCCTTTATTTTTGATTTCCTAGAATTTCAGAAGCTATGTCTCAACCAAAACAATGAATCGTCTTTGTTCTCTCATGTGACCTTGAAAATGATAAATATAGACTTTGAACAATAGACCGCCTTTGTTCTTGATTTCCTAGAATTGAGATAACAATCTATTTCTTATAACTCGACCAGAACAATGAATCGCTTTTGTTCTTTTACCTTGAAAATTGTAAACATAGACTTTGAACAATGCATCGTCTTTGTTATTGATTTCCTAGAATTTTAGAATGACAGAACCAAAACAATGAATCACCTTTGTTATCAGAGGTGTGACCTTATAAGCATAGACTTTGAACAATGGACCCCCTTCTTGATTTCTCAGAATTGAGATGTGGTCGTATGGGGGAAACGGCTGTGAAACAGCTACCTGTTTTGGGAAACGGACCCCCTGTTTTAGGAAACGGCTACCTGTTTTTAGGAAACGGGTATCTGTTTTAGGAAACGGTGCCTGTTTTGAAACGGCTACCTGTTTTAGGAAACAGCTACCTGTTTAGAACCACCTGTAACAATGAATCACTTTTGTTCTTTTACCTTGAAAATTGTAAGCATAGACTTTGAACAATGCATCGCCTTCATTCTTGATTTCCTAGAATTGAGATAACAATCTATTTTTAACGGAACAATAGATAGTCTTTGTTCTTTCATGTGGCCTTGAAAGCATAGACTTTGAACAATGCATCGTCTTTGTTCTTGATTTCCTAGAAGACTCAGCCAAAACAATAGATCGTCTTTGTTCTCTGACCTTGAAAGCATAGACTTTAAGCAATGGGCCCTCTTTGTTTCTCAGAATAGGGCATGGCCTTGAAACATGCGTAGACTTGCTTGAGGGCAATGACCTTCAGGACAATCAACAATCAAGTAACTTTTCTGGTGACCTTGAAGGGCTCGTGCAAGCATGACCTTGAGGGCAGGGCTACATGACCGAGGTGGCCTTGAAGATGATGACCTTGATAAACCATGTACTTGGACGTGTACGTGAGTTGACCTTGAGCAAAAACACTCGTAGAAAAAGTATAGTAGAAAAGTGCTCCAGGATCGGCATAGCTATACTACTAACGACCAGTCAGATCCTATTCAGGAATATCATCCCAATACGGTCACGTATGGGACGACTTCGGCCTCATTCTTGGCCATACGTTGTCTAATTCAGTTGGGAAAGGATTGTGAAATCACGCATCCAATCGTGTCTCGCATAATAAAGGAAGATTTTTAGGTTGACGACGTACTCACTAGTGCTTGTAATTTACATGAAGGAAGTCACATTGTAAAGAGCCTATCAGATGTTTTATTCAATGGCAAATTTAAGCTCCTTAAATGGGCTTCAAACAACCGTAGCATTTTAAACGGAGTCTGCAAGGGAAATATCCACCCCAATATTCTCACTCTGGGCGCGAACTAACATATCAAAACTCTCGGGTTGTGTTGGTCATGCTCTTCTGACGTCCTAATGTGAGGTAACAAAACGCGTTGTTCTCTCGGAGGCATCGCGAATATTTGATCCACTCGGATTACTCAGTCCTTGTACTATAATAGCCAAAATGATTCTACAGCAGCTTTGGCTCGAAAGGCTCTCTCGTAGTGATCCCGTCCCTCTTGAGATTGGATCAAAATGGATTTATTTCAGAAAGGATTTGGTTACCTTAAATTCTCTTCAAATACGCAGGTATACACTTTTGGGCAATCACGTTGAGGTCCAAATGCATGGATTTTCCGATGCATCAACGCGAGTTTATGGAACTTGTATTTATTTACGTTGTACTGGCCAAAGCGGTCACATTTCAGTAAGGCTTCTCTTCGCCAAGGCAAAGGTTGCTCCATTAAAACCCGTTACGGTCCCGCGACTAGAGTTGTGTGGGGATACGATCTTAGCTAAATACTTGGAACATTGCACTAAGGCATTAAATTTAAAAATTAGTCAACGCATCTGTTGGACAGAGTCATACATCGTTCTTGGATGGCTCAAGACAAACCCTTCTTGTTTGAAGACCCTTTGTCTGTAATAGAGTCGTGGATGTCACAAAAAACGATAATTGGCATCATATTTCCTCGTCGTCAAATCCTGCTGATTTACTTTCTAGAGACAAACACCCGTCGCATCTAATTTCTTCTAATCTTTGGTGGAATGGCCCTGCATGGCTAGCCAAGGAACCATCATTGTGGCCTAAGATCGCACCAGAATCAACAAAACTTCCTGAGTTAAAGGGCATTATCCGTTGCTTCCATGTTAAGTTAGACGTTTTTCCACTGGATGTATACTCCAATATTACGCTTCTAGAGCGGGCAGCAACGTACTGTCTAAGGTTAATTTCTAATTGTCGATCTTCACTCGATCAACGGAAATATGATTCCCTAACAGTGAGTTGCTCATTGCAGCACAACAGCTTGCTAAGCAGGCTCAAAACGATTCTTTTGCTGATGAACTAAAGTCACTTTCAAAAAATAAACCAGTGAAAACTTGCGGTCGAATACTTCGATTAAATCCATTTCTGGACAGTTTCGGTTTGATAAGAGTGGGCGGTCGTTTGACGAATGCACCTCTAAATTACAATCAAATACATCCCATTTTATTAAGCGACAAACATCGTTTGTCACGATTGCTGATGTTAAGGGAACACCTACGGTTACTCCACGCGGGACCCCAAGCTATTTTATATTCTATAAGGCAACGGGATTACTTCCGGTAGAAATCTTGCAAATCAAGTAGTTCGAAATTGCGTTACTTGTCTTCGGGCGAACCTGAAGCCACTTCAACCGCTCATGGGTAACTTACCCTCTCCACGTCTGCGTCCCACATACCCCTTTGGTACATCAGTAGTGGACTATGCCGGTCTTTTCTGATCCGTGAACGTCGCGGTCGTGGTACCAAGTCTTCCAAGGTTTATATTTTCATCTTTGTTTGCTTTGTAACTTACTACTGAACATTTCATGTTATCTTTATCGTTATTATCATTATCGTTCCATAGCTCGTCGTGGCAAACCACGGGTCGTGTACTCCGACAATGGTACTGACTTTGTTGGCGCCAAACACGAATTGCACGAACTATCAATTTTTTTCAAAACCAAGGATGAACTTATACATCAATCAAGCAGCAAACACGAAATCGATTGGCATTTCATACCAGCCAATTCGCCGCACTTTGGCGGTTTGTGGGAGTAAAATCTGTGAAATATCATATCAAGCGCGTCGCTTCTAATGCTCTACTGACATTCGAAGAGTTCTCAACTTTACTTTCTCAAGTTGAGGCGACCCGTAACTCCGATCTCCGCTAATCAAACCGACTTACATCCTCTTACTCCTGGCCACTTCCTGGTTGGTCGCCCGTTGATATCACCATGTGAACCTGACTATACAAATATAAAGGGATCCCGGATTTCACTATACCAGCGGATTCAATCTCTGCAACATTTCTGGTCTCGTTGGAGCAAGGAATACGTTATTTCTCTCCAGATCGTCTTAAAGGACAAAAAATCAAGCCAGTCTGCAAAATGGACAACTTGTAATCATCAATGATGGTCATTTACCACCTTTACGATGGAAGTTAGGTCGAGTTGTGGACCTCCATCCAGGTCGTGATAGAATTAGCCGTGTGTCCTCCATTCAAACGTCTTCTGGCGTCAAAATATGTCCACTTCCGCTGCAGTCGAAAATTGGCGAAGACAACTAAATTTGTGAAGTTTTCTTGCATAGTGCTTGTGTGCGATAGTTAAAAGTTCCTTTTTTGTTTTCATAATTGATCAAGTTTAAATCAATTTGAAATTACCCTTCGGCATTTCAAGGCCGGGGCTATATGTTGCGAACTGTATTCTAATTTTTGTTATTAAAATTATTGCTTGTCTTATTTTTTTAACTAAACGGCGCCATTGTGAAGGTCGCTCTTTGTATTTAAGTAGTGGGGTTTACACCACACCCCTTTAGAACAAACTGCGCATATAAGCAGTACGATCAGTATTGTTGATGTAATCACTGTAATATTAAGTTCATGGCATTCTTCATGAGCCATTTTCAAATATTTGTTTTAACTTGTGTAAATTTATTTGCAGTAAATTAAACCCATATCAAACTGCAGGTAACAAAAGAAACTATAATATTAATATTATAACGGATGAAACTTACGCCACTAAAATGACAAAAAAAAAACAATTAATCCTTCAAAGCGAAAATGGAACAGTGTTCCTATAAAAAAAGCGTTGAACCTCTAACGGTGTAGATAACAATCAGTATCTTATTCTTGTTCTTTGCCCTATGTAGTATAAGGTAGATTTTTGAAGTAGTCGTGATACTGTAGCTTAATTACTGATTTTTTGCACAAAAATATTAAATGGTCGTATTCTTTTTTGAAAGTGGAATGCTTTTGGAATAACATTTTTTAAGTTCCATGTTTTGTATGGTAATGTTATTTAGCTCTCTTCTACCTTTCTGACTTAGATTTGTGCTTATAAATTCCTCATCATCGTAGCTTGCCTTGAAAAAAAAAATATATTTGGGTACTCTGAATTAACTTCAACTACTCAAAATTTATTTAGGGGCACTTTCTTGTTATATTCATCTTTTTCTCAATTAATAGCGGTGGATTGTTGTAGATGTTTCAGATAAAACATTTCATCTTGGGAAATTTCAACAACTGTGTATGGTTGTGGCCTTTTAGATGTGCGAACTAATGTATACCACTGATCGGATGTATAAATAAGTACATATCTCGCGGCTTTTTCTATTACACTGTGCATTGAATCACCCTCTGTTTGTGTATGCCCCCGTTCCATAAACGAATGTCGTATTTCTATTTTATGTTCTTGAGCAAGGTAGTTGTACGTAAAAAGGTACTTATTTCGGTTTTGACCGGAGCAATTGTCAGAGTAGAAAGAAAATTCTTTCACACCTTTCTTTACATGATCTTCCACAAAAAGGATCAGGCAACTCCCGATTTCTGATGAACCTCTTAGCAAGACATTCATGCCACATATAGCAATAGCCTTGATTATTTCCTAAATTATAAACTGAAAAGTTGTAAGTTTGCATTTTCAATTTATAATAAGCTAATCCAACATCTGATTTAGGAACTGGAATGGCTTGTTGAAGGAGAAATACAGCTGCTATGAAATTCTGATCGGTAACTGCTTTTTTCGTATCTAATCCTTTTTCCTCTCTAGTTTTAATCTATTAGCCCTATGTAACTAATATTCAGATTCTAGATTTAATTTTTCAACTGTCGAGTTTTCATAAGAAAAGCAAACATCGCAAAGATCTTTCTTTGGCCCAAAGAATGAGATGTTAAATTCTTCTGTAAAAATTGTTCGATACATACTTGTCGTTTCAATCTTCCTTATGTCATTGTCTCTACTATGCTCTTCATACAATGGATACATTTTGCCTATATTAAGAGTCGGTGGCAAATAAAGTCGAGTTGTGTTTTTTCTGCAGTAGTGATTCATCAATTTGCGAATATTTGCAAACTTCCTCTTTTGTCTACGCCGAGGTCTTCGCTGACAACACCACTTGGTCCTTTTTCCTGTATAAGAAGAAAGCCTTGCACACTTGATTTTTGTTATCTTGTTTATTACTCAGATAATAGAAAATAGAGTATACACGTCGGCTTGTCTCCTGAGTGCTTGAGCTGTCTTCGTCATTATCTGAACCAATAGCTGTATGTTTGACTGTATTCCTTATTTTATGTTTGACTTGTATATGTCATACACTAAAATCCTTTTGTCTGTTAACATCGGCCAAATTCAAGCAGTCATTAAAAATAATCTCTCGTTCATTATCATTATTTTTTTCCGGACACTTTTTCCTGCAATTTTGACATGGATTTTTCACTTGTCTAGCTTGAAGACTTCCTCTCCAATTTACGTATTCTTTACCAGAATTTCTAGCATTTTTAATTTTATTTCTATTCCAGTCATTGAAATTTCGTTTCATTTTTCTAGTTTTCTCCACATGTCCTGTTTTTGTCTTACTCTGTTTCCGCTTTATGCTTTTGACACCAATTTACTCTTTAGTTTCATCACTTCCTTCTGAATCATTTTCATGACTAGGATCTTTCAAATCGTCATCTGTTTCATATGGATCGCATTCTGACGGGGAGAGGGACAGATCAACGTCAAGTAGTTGTGTTATCAGTATGTGGTATCTCTTCAAAATTATTACTTTGATAAGAACAAGAGGGTATGTTGTTTGCTTCAGGTAAATAAGAATGACTTATGTTGTGCTTATCCCCTAGAAGAATGCCTGCATTATTGAGTTCTTTATTATAAAATAATTAAGAGCTTAAAATATCTCGTGCAGAGACTGTATAATATTGGGATCGAACACTTTGCATTCATTTGGTATTTAAAAAGCTGGAGGTTGTATATCCGCAGATTTCATCAACTGACGTCCATAATCAATTTCTTTGGTATATTGCGTTTGATTTTTGATATAGTTTTTGGGACAGAGTATTTCGGTTTGAATTATGCTATTTGCATTTATATTACCATCGTCTCTGTTATTTTGCTTTGGATTTTGAAAACCCTCCCCTGAAAAACAAAGACATTGTAAATTTGTTTGCACAGCACTTCAGTTCTGTCTATTCAAATCTTACCCTTAATTGTGTAAGTAATATAGACTGTTCGAATAACTACATAAATATCAGCAATGTAATCATTACACTGCATTCAATTTTAACCATAATCAATAACCTCAAGGATAGTGTAACTGTGGGGCCTGACGGTGTCTCGCTGTTTTTGTTAAAACAATACCGCTTTATTTTATCATACCCTCTGCTTGTTCTATAGCGCAATTTCTATCATGTCGGTAATTCCTAAGCTGTTTAAGAGCAGCATGGATTTCTACCAAATCGCTCAACCATGACTAACCTCTTAACCTATGAAAATCATATTGCCCAATGCCTAGAAGATAATTTACAACTCGATTCATTCTATGCAGACTTTACTAACGCCTTTGATAGGGTTAACCACAAAATGCTTATTACAAAATAAGTCAACTGGGTCTATGTGATCCATTGTTACCATGGATTAACTCTTACCTTACTGGTCGCACTCAAATAGTGAAATATCATAACTTTTTCTCTGTCCCTATCTCTGTAACATCAGGAGTTCCTCAAGGTGCGCATCTAGCACCGTTACTTTTTCTCTTATGTATTAATGATGTTAAGCTTATACTTAACCATTCAAAATTTCTACTATTTGCTGACAATCTCTAATTAAAAAGTATATAGCAGCATAAGCCAGGTGGCGCTACTCAAAGAGAAAGTGTTCCTTCATGTTCTATCTCTCTCTTGCAATCGAATATTTTATTTTCGTCGTTACATAATATTTTCAAACCGATTGTGCCCACCCTCTTTCATAATTCACGAGCCGCCAATGTTACTGCATATAATTTTTATTTTATTTTTAACTAACAATTACTTGCTTGCTTGTATTTTAAATTGGTTTAAATTGTAACTTACATCTGATTATTATTACATTTACTTTACTTAATTAAGTAAGTATATTGTTTCTTGGTTGATCTCTAAGGTTCACCTTTGCTAGAAGTTTTGAAAGGAACACAAAATATATAAAAGCTAAATCTTTAATTGGTATGTAATGTAATGTAATACTGATTTTTGAATGTGAAATGGATTAGGTAAACCTACATGGTAAGCAAGGTACTTACAGAAAAAAAAACAGTGTATAAAAGAATATAACTTTAACTATATCTAACGTCAAATTTTATATTTTTCTTGTCAGATGGGACAAGGATTCAACTACAATTTTATGAGGGTTTCAATTTTGATGTATCTAACTCTTTACGTAGAAAATAGTCGTATCCCTACTATTATAAATTTGCAGCAAAAAGGTCCAGTTTTTATAACTCTGCTTTGAAAGTAACATATTTCAAACTAGGTTGAACTTTATTATCACATCGTTAAAAGATGGATAACATAACATTATTTCAATTTGATATATTGATTTCGTTTGGGTAGATTTCATTGTGTTACCTTAAATCATTTTCGAGTTTGCAATAAAAAACGTGCAAGATTTTTAAGGGTAGTTTTAAAGTACTGCTGTTGTCACTAACAACTACTTAGTAAAATATATGCGCTTAGCTTAGCTGTTCATCCGCGACTGACTTAACTACTTTAATTTACCATATTATTTGCTAACTCATGTGCAATAATTTGTTTACATTCTCCACTTAACTTTTCAGAGTAGATTTTAGTATTAATTGATATACGATGACAGTTTGTAGTGATTTATTATTTCATATTTCGTTAGTGGTTTATAAGCTTGAGTATGTGCCTTACAATGGTGACAGAAATAAGTGCAAAATAGAATGAGTAGACAAAAAACAATCTAACTAGAAAATATTTTTACTTAACCCTTCAGTTATATACACGAAAGTTTTCTTACAAAGATGTTAAATTACGAAAACAGAGAGGACGAAGTGGGTTAATACAAAATATGTCTGTAAATGGTATTGCTTCTAACTGTACCTAAACGCCGCCTTTTTTAAACGAAAATAATACTAATAACAGCGCTAAGTTATTAACAGACTATAAAGACCTTTCCGCTGTGAGAGAAAAAATAACATGCTTAAAAACGTTCTTGTTCATGAAAAAAAACTGATTTTCTATACACACGATATTTCTATCCTTAAAAGTTATTTTCACTGAGCTAAATCAAATCTTACGCAATTGTCATCAGTTCGCTTTCGTCTTCTCAAGCGTTACACTCTCAAGGTATTATTATTTACCTCAACTAAATTTCTCCAGTTTTGATATAATGGGAGATAGTAAAATAGAGAACGCGTTTTTCTAATATCATTTTAACGCTTTTAGGATAACTAAGATACAATCATAATTTTTCTGCAGGTAATTAAAAAATATTTTTAGGCCTTATGAATTATAATCTACATTGGGAACATAATTTTAACGCATCAAACAAAAGAAGGAAATGACTAGAAGTATGGGTATTTAAATGAAATTGCAGGGTCGGAGGGGAAGGGTCGAAAAATGTGGCGATCCTAAAGCTATTAATAAAATAACAAATTATTGTTAAGTAGCAAAGGCTTTAACGTTAAATACTTATAGAGGTTATGCTGTCTGCCTGTCTGACCAATTTTCGAAACGCGTTTGCCAATTTTGGTCTAATTACTGTATTGCCGTGATACGAGTAAGGATAGATCGTAATTTAAATATATTCTCTTAAAACATCTTTCGGAGGAAATGAATTCATTTCACTTTTAAATTGGTTGAGTCTGCAGCTATAGCCCATTTGTTTATAAAATTATACGTTTGTTAGAAGTAGTAACTACAAAAACGTCAGTAAATATAATCACCCTAAAAATATTTTTTAATTCTAAACAAATCCACAAAATAATATGAAAATGTAAACTTTTACTATTATTACACATATTAAAATACTTGTCTCTTTTGGATTTTTTAGTGGTGTATTTGTACATTTAGGTTATACAATCTACACGTTTCGATGTTTTTTTTTAATCGTTTTTTTTTATGAGGGAAAATGAACTTTGTATATTTCTCAAACTATTACAAACCTATTATCATGAAAATAAAATTAAAAAAGCATTCAAAATCAAATATAAATAATAAATTGAACTACAAAAAGTGCAGTCGGAACAAACGTTTCTTTGGTTATCTTAACACATATGTTTATGGCAAACTATACAAATAATCCTACTCGATTTATTTCTTGATCGCGGGGAAATATGGGCCAACGATATGAGGGATTTGGACTTCTCCTTCTGCCTCTTCCTGAAAGTAACTGTGCAGTCGTTTTCTAATTTTTCGTGGAATGTGCGAATCATTTTTTCTTTCCAACTGATAGGGTTGCGCTAAATCTCTACCTAATCTTTTCAAAAAATTTCTTCTTTTCATAGGCTCGCCGTTGTTTGCGGAGTTATAGATCACCAAAGCATTGTAAGGATAGAAAAAAATTGCCATGGTCCATCTCCTTGTTCTTCTTCCAACATTGTATGTGGCACATAATTTGTTGTTAGTATCTACTCCACCTTTCGTACTATTATAAAATGTCAACTGTTCCGATTTTCGAGAATCTACCGAATCGTTATCTATAGCAGCATCTTTATGCAAAGTCGAAATAAGTATGACCGATTTTCTTTTTTTGGGGACATACGACATCATTGTAATGGTTTTTGCAAATACAAATAGAGTGCTTTTTTCAGGGCGTGTTCTGTTAGGCTGGAATTCAGGAGGAATTTCTATTTTATTTTTCTTAGCGTTCCAACTAGTGTTAGTTTATGATTCTCCAGTAAACCATTAGCAAGTGGAATACTGATAAACCAGTTATCCAGTGTTATATTTCTTCCAGATTTACTTATACGAGAGATTATCCGGGTAACTACTTCTAGCGCAGAATTGCTTACTTTGAAAGGGCCATCTGGTTGTATTCCTAAGTAAAATTTCGACTTCAGGTTGTAAAAAGGTTTGGTATCCACCAATGCAAATATCTTTGTTCCATATTTATTTGATTTTGAAGGAATATACTGGCAGAAATTGCAATGTCCACGAAAAATCAGGTAGTCATCAAAAAATAGATAAAAAGCCTCTGAAGGCGTGGTAACATTTCTTGCAGGTCCTTTACAACCAGACAAATGTGTTATTATATTATATTTTCGTGTTTCGGTTTTTGGCGGTGGCACTTTCTATCATTTCGTAATTTTGTTTTTACCTATATAATAATCGACAAGCGTCTTCATCGGATTCATCTTCTTGGCAAGAGTCTGTATCATGTTCACTATATTGCACAAAATCTTCTGCAACTGTCGTCACTTTCTGAATCTAGGTCCAATTCACTTTCAGAGTCATTGTTTATCAATCGATCTAGTTTAATTTGAGTTATCGGGCGTTTATTTCGCAAACTGGGCCGTGCTTTTGCACTGTAACTTTCACTATCTTTACTTGAACTGGTCTATTTCAATAAAATAAAAGAAAACACAAATATGAATGAATATCTAACCACTACGGTACGAATTTTATAATTCGTACGTATAACCTACTCTTAGTTCCATACAATTATTACTAAAAGATACAATATATCTGGTCTTTATATATAACTAAACTTTCAACATCTAAGGTTCGATCTTGAAGAATGGGATTTTTATTGCCCCTATTTACAAATCATACTAATATTATTTATGAGGAGAACGCGACAAAAACTTATCGTCTAGACAACAAAATATTCATTATTCAATGTAAGATTTAGACATACATGACTAGTCATGCGGCGTCAAATGGGGCCTTTCAAACTCACCGCACTAGTTTATTGCTTTTATAACTGGAAAAACCCAAATATATAATTTTATATGGTTAGTAACCTATTGTAAATACCCTATTTGAGGAATAATTGGATAAGATAATTGCCAAACAAAAAAGAAATACAGGACTTTAAGTTTGTGTTCGCGCCGTATGGTGCCACGCGACTATTTTAAGGTTAAATCAATAATCGTCAAAGCAAAGAAAGAAAATTATCTTAAAAAGGTGATCGTACTCGTATTCGTCAATAAGTCTTATATCTAATTCTTACAATAAAGGTCATTTAATCCGCTTTCTGCCGGTATGATATGTAGTCCATTTAATCGGTGAGATGTAATCCTTTATTTGCTAACGGCCTTTAAATTAGCCAGCACTTTGGGTACACACACAACAACCGTATTCCTTTAACGCACCCGCGAACAGTTCCTCATTCACATGTCTTCATGGTTCTTTGGCTTTTATTTAGTTTAACATAACATCGTATTTATGTATAGATGTTAGCTCTTCACTACATACCCGTTTAATACAAAGGGTATGTTTGCTTCCCCTTTGGATATCGAATTTTTTACTTGCTTTTTTATACAATGGAATTGTGTTCGGTAACGATTGTACGAATATACTTCGAACGTTCATAAAACCACCACTTCTTTAAGCTACTTTTACAATTTGTTGTCCGTTAACTTAAGTGGTTACCTTAAGCTTATAAAACATTGGTAATATCACGCGCTGCACTCATCACTTTTAACAAAATACTTTTTAATTTTCAGATCTGCATAAGCACTTTTAATTTATTGAAGAAAAATATAAAATAGTTTTTCTTTCAACCCTCAGTTTACTACTCGGTTTATTTATAAATGTCTATCTATCATCAATCCCACTAAAGGTTATTGCAGTCGTTCTACTTATTATATGCACACATTAAGATTTTCATAAACAAAACTCCCGCACTAAAACATTCTAAGCGTTAATCATAACTCAACGAGCGCGACGTCTAGTCTAGTCTAGTCAACGCTTAAGCTTCTCTTCTCCCTTATCTCAAGACGGGCACTCCATTATATACCTTTAGCCGTCCTTTCCAAATGCATCTCGCGCTAAATTCAAAATCTACTTATTATAATCGCGTATTCACTGCGTCTCTACGTCAGGTTGCAATGTCCAACGTGGACTCAACCACGCTACCTTGTACAACACCCGCCGCCATCTTTATTTTACGTAAAAATTTATAAAATCTCCTCGAGTAAATCATCTATCATCACCACATTCATTCAGTATATTCACCAGGTCGTTCTTCGTCTTTTCATACATATCTTGCATATACGTGAATTTTATTTCCGGATCATTTTCGCGAAATAATCCCATTCTAATGTTCCTTTACGTACACATACGCATTCAAATTGCCAATATTGTACAACATTACCAAAAAATTTCCACAATCAAAAATATGCATACATATACCTTACTGCACCTCAATAAAATTTCAATATACCACAAACTCACTCATTCGTACGTCTACAACAATTTCTTTAGTGCAAATTACTTCATACACAATAGCAAAGAGACCAGCAGTTTTGCCAGTGCCGCATCAATAAAAATTTACTCAAAACATTATTTCTCAACCTAATTTAACGCTTTTAAGACGAAAATCTTTCTATGTCATTCAAATATTCCTTCATACGATAACTAAGGCTTCATTAAAATTCAGTGGCGTTACATTTACACCAACTTACATTACGCATACACAAAAAAAATTCTTTTCATGCAAACTCACTTCAGCTGCACTCAAAACACGTTACGTACGTTATCAAAATACTGCACATACATGATGCGTCAAAATAACCTTACAATATTATCTATTAAAATGGTTAAAGATGTTGAAACAATTTTGTGAAATTTGAAAAATTGAAAACTGTAAGTATATCGAAACGTTTAGATTATATAACTTAAATATGCAAATACACTAATAAAAAAACCAAAACAGATAAGTATTTTAATAGGACAAAATAATACATCACTATTATCCCAGTAACACAGTTTCCCGACAGCATAAGAAATCAAAAGTTTTGTATCAATTTAATTTTGATAACAAAAGTAATGATTTTCTTTATTATACAAAGATTGTCGAATTCCTGTTTTTTATTAAAACCCGCACTGTGTAAATAGAGGAAACATGTTTTAGGATCAAATCGACATAACGAAAGCTATATATATATATATATATATATATATATATATATATATATATATATATATTTTTTTTTTTTTCACATAATAAAATACTTACCTTTTTTGGGTTTTTTAATGGTGTATTTTAAATTATACAATCTAAACGTTACACTTACAGTTATCTTCGTCAGTAGTAATATCTATTAAAATTGTTAAAGATGTTGAAATGAAAGCGATGAGGAAATATCCTGTTAAGTCTTAATAGCGATGTATGTGCATGCTAAAACGCTGCTTACTATAAAATTCGCCAACAATAGACCCAATTAAATGACAACTTCCTGTTTCGAAACAAAACTGGAAATACTACTGTATCCTAGCATTAATGAACTACATGCTTGACATAAGTTTCACGATTTTAGCTACTCATAAGTCAAAAAGTATACCAAATTTTACAAAACAAATCTTAGAAGTGAAATAATCAAAGATCCACTTTAGCCAGTCGTACTATAACAAAAGCTGCAAAGAAACTAAGAATGATTTGTATACATCGACCCAAGAAAACAAATATATTGTGCAAAGATATTCCATTTACGCAGAGCAACCGTTAATAGAACTAAATCAAAGGGAAGTATGGTAAAGCCAAATGGTGGGGCGACCAAATTCCAAGAGCAATTTCCTTACTTAAACAAAAGAGTTTCTGTACTATAATTGTTTTGTAATTATGGTCCCTTATTAGTCGCGTTTATCGGCTACGACTACGACTACGATATTGAACCAAAAGACAGTTATCTATATTACATAAAAAATTTATAGTTAATCCATACCAGTTTTTATATACACAGCAAAAAAGGCATAGCACGTATTTCTGGTAAAATTCAGTAATGCAATCAAATGAATAAAATTTCTCAGAGCATTGTTGACATAGCTACATATTTTTCCAGAGTTTACAAACAATTTGTACCAACTACAAATACCTTTATACCTTACAACAACAACCTTCACATAAATGTAGACACTGTCACTGCACAAGAAGTAGCATACGCTATAAAAGGTTTAAAAGACAAGGAAGCAGCTTGGACAGACCAAATGCCTGCTTTTCTAGTTAATGATGATATTTTCGCATACCTTAACTATTTTCTTTCCTTTACCTTTAAATCAATTTACTTGTCCAACCTCTTGGAAAAAGTATGTCCAATATTTAAAGTGGTTCACCATCTGCAATAGAAACCTACTGTCTGATATATATTGTATGCAACTGTTAGAAAATTTTTGAGGTTGTTTTATACAAGAAGCTATATCATCAATTTAGTTAGTAAATATCTGTTTACCAGCTTAGTTTTATCGCTAACCGATCGACAGTGACCAACTTGGCCTGTTTTGTACAATATTGTTCACAAGTGTTAGATAACAGGGAACAAGGGGATGTCGCCTACGCAGACTTCCATAAAGCGTTTGACCAAGTAGACCATTCTGTTATGTTAAGCAAGTAAACTAATTAATCGGTCTATATCAATTTGTTTCCTATAATAAGTACGGCTCTATATCATTTGTGACAACATCAGGAGTACCACAAGGCTCCAATTTACGGCCTTTTCTGTTTGAAGTACTTGTCAATGACTTGCGCTCCACAATTTCATCTAAAAATCTATTGTTTGCGAATTATCTTAAAATATTTAGTCGAATAAAAAGCGTTACATATTGTGAAAGTTTTCAAAATGATATGGAAAAGATCTATAGTAAATATGCAAAGACATAAACTATACTTAAACGTTGATAACTTTTTCACGCAAATTAAACGAGAATCAATACATTTACACAGTAAACAGTTTTAAGTAGATACACGCAAGCAAGAGATCTAGAGATATTGCTTGATGAAGTGCTCACACTAGTTTTCAGATTAATACAGTAGTTAGGCAATTTTTTCAAACCTTAGGATTGATCATACAAATCAGTTCAGAATTCGAAAACATTTCCACTATCATCTCCCTGTATTACGTCATTCGAACAAAGTAAATTCGCATATGGCATTTTGATATCGAATCCAGCTACTAAGAAACACGAAGGAGACCTAGAACGTATACAACGTCGGTTCATAAAATGCTTATCTTTTCGATGTGATGGTCATTATCCAGAAAGCGACTATTTTCAAAACAATGCTTGAGAGATTCAATCTCTTAACTCTAAATACCAGAAAAACGAATTTGTGCATCATTCTTTACACAAATTATTACATAATGAAGTTGATTGCATTTCGATACATAAGTTAATATTTTCTATACCACGTGTAACCTCAGCCTTATTATGCAATTTTCCCTGCTTTTAATTTAAAATAATTGATTAACGAAAATTGTGTTTTGTTTCTTATTTCTTGTTGTTTTGCCTTGTGCTTGCATCATAATGGATAAGTGAATGTATTAGTATCATGATCTAGTAGTTAGTTATAGTATCACAAAGCTAGATTCATTCTGTTATGGATTATTTAAATTAATTTTGTCCTTGCTCGGATGTTATCTATCAGAACAATAAAGTTATTATTATTATTGTTATTATTATTATTATTATTTCCACAGTTTTTGTTTTTGTAGCGCGACGTTTCGAACGCGGACTCTGCTTCTCAAGCACTTGACTAATCCCAGATTCGAACTTGGTACCTTTCACCTACAAGTCTGGCATCTTAACTGCTGAGCCACTGAGTAATCCAATATATATTTCTCTTCAAATAAGAATAACAACTACAAAAACAATGTCAAATGAGGCAAGATAGGGAAGCTAACGCGAGACAATATTGGTCAGGTTCCACTGGGCCTCATCTAAGATGTTTTAATAAGTGGAAAACGTTTTTACTTACGTAAACACAATAATACCTGCAACTAGGTATTGTTCTTCTTAGATATTGGCCACAGAATACAAGCAGAAGACCTATTGACAAAATTGGGTTTTGGAGGCCACGAATTAAGCAGTTTTTGCAGTTATAAATTGTAAAACAAGGGATAATAAATCAGTATATGGTTTAAGGGTTAGTGATAAGATAAGAGAAAAATAGCCAGTTAGTACCTTACTTCAAATTTATGTAAGAGCGTATATATCAATTGACTGCTGGTCATTTTAAAAAACTTGCTTTTCAGCTTGCAGTTCGAAATAAGAAAGACCATTATGTTTATACTGAAAAGGGTAAATCAAGAAATGAGTAGCTGCCTCTATTTTTAAAACGAGATTCTGAGACCACATCCGTAGTTATGGGGTTTCAAATCCTCTGTAGCCAATATGTGTAAGTACACACCTGACAGAATTCTTAGCTAGGATTAAATAGCGAGCTATTTAGTTCTAAAGTAAAAATCTTAGATAGATTGTTATGTTAAATATGTGTTTCATGGTATAAGCAGTGCTAAAGCAAGAGCATTTTGAGCGCTGTTACTCACGTGCTACCAATGAAACCCTAAGTGAGTTATGCTAACATGCTTCTCCCTACTGCCCGCCTGCAACAGCTTGATGTGACCTTTATGAAACTCTTAAGCACATATTACGATCAAAAAATCTCCGATCGATTACTACATGAAGGACACTTAGTTTCGCCCTACTAAAGCGCTGAAATTTTAGTAAAAGCGTGCACTTGAGCCCCAACAGTAACAATTGAAAAAATGTATTTTGTTCACGTGGTATCTGTCCCAGGAATCCTCTAATTAATAACCCGTGGTGGTAACCTCAACAACAAATGATGGCATTCACTGCAGTATAGCAAGGCACTGAGCCTATAGAAACCACAATTTCAGCAAAAATGAAAAACAAACCCCAGATGTCAAATATTGCTTTAACTATGCAAATACAGTCCTCGTGTTCTTACTAGATACGTGAAAATAAATTATCATACTTTTTGCACATAGATGGAAGTAACACATTAGATTCTAGATCGACTTTCAAAATATAATTCCTCTCTCATTTTGCTAAAGAAAAAGTAGTGCTGGTGATCGATGTAGAAGGGCAGTGTTAATATTGAATCCTAGTGTGAAGTAGTTGTCGAAAAATCAATCGAAAAGGTAGGTTAATGTTTCAAATATCAAAGGGTAAATTTTACCACAAACAGCAGATACCATTACCAAAACGGAAAGTTCGTCAGATATGCAGAAAAATAAATAATTTAAAGAGACCAATTCAAAAATAGAACCTAAGACGGATTGCTCATGTGCAGCAACAATAATTCAGGCGAGTCACAGAGAAATAAACATTTGAAAAAGACTTAAGAGAAAGTAAAAGCGCTCAGCATCAGTGTCAAGGGACTACGATGTACAATGCGATTACTCTGATTACCTTTAGATTCAATCCAGTGAAAGTTGGGTGTCATGTGTAAGATGTTGCATGTGGGCCCATTGTTCGTGAGAATATGTAGTTTTGTCAGTGGTGCCATCTTGTCTCAAGAAAAACTTTAACTTACCCCACTCACAGCTTAAGACGGGAACATTTACACATTTTTATAATCATATTTATCATTCAATTTAATTTTGTTTGTTTTTCATTAATAATCGAAGGCCAAAACAAGTTTCAATAAATCTTCACTACTTTTTGAGTCGTAGATTATTCCTTAATACCATATAAACTTTAACATTCTCACCTTGCCTCGCACCTCCAATGTATCTCACATACAACAAAGTTATATACAGTGTGATTCATATCAAATATCACCACCAATTAAAATCGTCCAATTTGAATTTAGAACCTAGATCCATTTGAACGGTTATACAAAATTTAAAACCATAATTTTACTATTTAATTGGACATATTTAATGTGGCATTATCTAACTTCAACTAAAACGAGTTAATATCATTAAATAATTGCAAGACGGGAATTATGACTGAATAGACCTACAATTCTTGTATTTATATATCATAAGTATAATAAATGTCAAATGTTAATAAATATGATATAATTACAAACAAACATTGAACCGTCATTGTCCGCTATAAAGTCAAATACTGCACCGATTATATGAGATGTTCACAACTTTTTGTAATATGCTCTGTAAAACATTTCGACGTAACCGTGTTTCAACTTAAAGTACATACCTAGGCATCGAATTATATTTGACGATGTACTGTAACAATACTCTTTATAAATGTTACAGTTATTTATTTTTTATCTTATAAATATGTTTGGTATTCGAAAACAAACATACATAAACAAGATAATAAGCGATACTTCACAGTTTTAATTTCGAAAACTTACGCTTTAACCGATTTTTATCTTTTCTAATAAAATCCAGGATGAGAGAATAAGTGATATTCTGTATAAACAGAATACACAGTGACTATAAAATGTCGTAACTGTGGACATAAAAGAAAACAATTTCCTTTTGCTCTCTATATAATCTTTTTGTTTTAAATAAACAGATAATTGTGCGCCGCTGCGTGCAGTAAGCATTTAAAAGTTTAATTTGTCATAAATCATATTTATTAAATGTGTTCTAATGGTTAAAAGTTATAATTAAATTTTAATTAGAGCATTGTGGAAACTATTGGCTTTAAAAGAGGTACTTACGTAATCCAGGAGTTTACAAATACTCATCAAAACTAAGGAATAATTTCCTGGCGAATTTACGGTTTTGAATTTTTTTGTCTCGTACGTATTTAATAATAATACTAGAGGATTTTTCTTTCTTATTCCTTGTATATATATATATATATATATATATATATATATATATATATATATATATATATATATATAATAAGTTGTTTAACCCTAATTATTATTGGTAATATTAAGGGCCTTTTTGACAGCTAGGTCTTCTGTGCTCACTTACTTGAGAGATGTACACTTCAACCCTTGATGGAATTTTCAATGTTGTACTAAGAGCCTTTTTGACAGTAATGTTGTACATGCTCACGTGAGGGGCAGATGTAGGAGTTGGTCTTGGACTTGGGGTTGGGCCTGGAGCTGGTCTTAGGGTTATTTTTGATGATCATCTAATTAAGGTCCGTTTGGTTGTATTAAGAGCAGTACCCCTGGAGGTTAGGCAAACTCACACGCATACAATGTTGGAAATTGCATAATTACCCTAATAAGATATTATTATTATTATTAAAATTATCGATCCTATTGCTTTAAAATGGTTATATGCTATTGGGTACATTCGGATGATCTTTACCTATACGAGAAATTTATTTATACGCTGTATTCCTAATAAGGAGGTTCTTGTAAGACACGTGTAGGGCTTCGGAACTTGTTCTCAGGCCTTCGCCCCTGGCTGGAGATGGTATGAGAACCTAACCTTATAAGACAAGTGTAAAGCTTAGCCCCTATCGTGCCCCCCTTGCTGCAATTTTGTATGAGGGTTCTAACTTAATATTACAGCTGTAGGCCTTCGCCCCTTCATACAATATTGTATTCTAATAAGGATACCCTAGCCTTGTAAGACAGGACTTGTATCAGGGTCTACGCCCTGGCCCCTTTGAGTAGAAACTGATTTTAGTGCCATCTAGTGGCGTACAGACTAATGAACATTTTCTATAATAGAAGTTGATAATGCACACCTCTCTCTTGCTTTATGTTGTTTCTCCCCCCCCTCTCTCTCTCTCTTTCGGCTCTTTCTCACACACACAAGCAAATCAAGTAATTACTTAATCAATCAATCTCAAACAAATCATGATCGATCAAATCAACCAGATCAATCTCAATCAATCAACCGAAATTATGTCTTACAGTTTGCGGAAACCAGATTACTGTTCAAACTGAATACATTAAAGTTTAATTAAATATGACGTGAAATAATAAATAGTTTCAACCCTAATGCAATGATGCTTTATGTATAAGCAGATTATGTCTTTGTAAACAGACACCACCTATACATTCGGGAAATTATATCTGATTTATTTGCATGTTCAATTACATACACACAAAATTCTTTCACAGAAATGTGTTCGTTAACTATTATAAAAACCCCTTAAAAAACTGGAAAGTAATAGTTACTTATATGTAACATAGAGTTAAATTAAATTAACATGTTTTTAAGAATATCAAACTGATATAATAGAAATAGAATGTAAAAGGATTTAATGGTCTATTATTATACGTGAATTAACAATAACTACAAGTTTAAAATCCACGAATACGTACGTACCAACTATCTGTAGAGCTGGTCTTATAACGTCATCCTATAAGAGTAATAATACATTTTAAAAATCTTTATTGACATTTTTGTTAGCAATATCAGGTAAAGAAAAATATATATATATATATATATATATATATATATATATATATATATATATATATATATATATATATATATATATATATATATATATATATATATATATATATATATATATATATATATATATATATATATATATATATATATATATATATATATATATTGAGATGTTTAGAAAGAGGTAATAGAAGTATCGGACAGCTTACATGACATTTGGGTCATAAAAGGGGTAATTTCTAGCTCGATACAAGTGCGAGACACAATTTTACATAAATCTGGTTCACGATGTGTTTAAAATAAATTTATTTGGTATAAATTGATCTGAATATCATTTGCTTAATTTGGTTTCATCATAAAAAGCAATTTGTTGCTAACAAAATTGTCAAGAATGTTAAATATAACCATTTTCGTAGAGTCATTCTAGTATTGCATTTATTGCAATAAAACTCAATTTTTCAAAGGTAATTTGGCAAGTAGACATTTTTACATGGACTATGTAGTTAGGATTATGTTAGGGATAGTGAATGTTTAGTTTTTAAAAGCAGGAAATACAAAAATTTAGTAAAAGGGTTATAATATGGACAGTATAGACAATTTTCGCACACATTTTTGTTAGCGAATTAGTGACAAAAATTATAATACATGATTCACAAGAAGAAAAACATTTAGAACATTATGGCATACAAACATTTATAGTGCCGTACATTTTATAGTGTAAAAATTCTAAAAGAGTGTTAGACGATGAGACTTTTTCAATGCAAGACTGAATAACTTTATGCATTGCAAATAAGTAGTGAGAACAATAAAGACAAGTAGTACAAACCTTAAACATAACATTTTAAGTGTTAAAAACATTTTTAATATGAATTAATTTCATTCTTAAATTTAAGTTTGGTTACATTGTAAATTTTAGTTTTTTTTCATAATTTTATACTTTTTCCACATTATTAGATTTAGTTTTTGCTCTTAAAGCAAATAATAGATGTTCTTTCGCAATATGAATAAGTTTTTATAAGGATACAGCGTTTTATCCGCAAAATTATGCTAAATCTGGGGTGAATTCTAGACAAATTTACAAAAGCTTAAAATTTTCATTAAATTAAATGTTTCGAACATAAAAGATATGTTTTCTTATGTAAATTGTCCTCAGAATTCCATTTTTGCAAGTAATTTTAGTGTAGCTTGTAAGTGTAAATAGTTAAAAGCTTATTTTGATTAGATTAAGTTATTTCGTTTATTAGTGTTAGGAATTATTGCTTGTTAGGTGTCCTTTTATTCAAAATTTCACGTAGTGTTCATTTCGTTTTTAATTTTCATTTCCGACCATGTATAAGAAAGTTACGGCCAAAATTCCATTTATGTACAATTCGTAATTTTGTTCCTCCAATCACATTCATTCTTAATTTTGCAATATGGCTGTAAAAAAATTGAATTTTCTGTAGCAACCAGAAACATATAAAAGCAAGCGCTCAGGAAATCACTCTCTCTAGAATTTGTTCAAAAGTGAAAAGTTAAAAGTGTTGTTAAATTTGTGTTTACATAACCTAATTTATTATCGTCGAGAAAGTTTACGTTACGAATAATTTCGAGAGCACTTGTTTTTGTATCGTTGGTTAAAATTAAATAGTTCGGTCACCGATACCTGTCGTTTTTAATAAGATAATTCTGTACGATTAATTGATGTCACGATTTTGTGAAGATTTGTTTACGTGTTTTCCAATTTAAAATAATTCTTATATACCAAATTAAATTCCATTTTTATTTGGTCAAAGTTTGTTTTATTTCTCCGGACAATTCCTCTTAAATAAATATTATTTTCGGTAACTAAAATAAAAGTGTGTTAACAAAAATCTTGGATACTTAAAAATACATTTTAAACGATATCACTCATAAAGATTTAAAACCATTTTAAATAAAAAGTTACCGTAGTAAATAAGTGTTTGGAGTTTGCCGTTTTTGGAAAGAAAACATCTTGAAGCTTGGAAGTTGGTGTCTTCGAGAACCGAGATAGCAGTTGGATATTAGTAACAACTGTAGCCGAGTGAACATTGCCTGAATCCAGCTGAAGTTTTGAAGACATCATTCAATCAATAGGAAGGACTGTATATGTGAGTCTTAAATTTATAACCCTGTTTATTGTTATTTCCCTGCAATTTATATTTGTTATATGTTATTAATTAAGAATTTCAATTATTTACTTGTGTAAACACCTGTGAAGCTAATAATTTCCTTTTCTTTTTCTAAATTTTCATTTTGATCCAAACATTAAAGTTTCAAAATTATTTGACATTTTTGACAGCTTTACTTATTTTTCACTTAAGTTCATTAACGCATGCGTTAGAAAGCAAATTCTATTCAGAGCAAATTTTATACGTTAAATTCAATTACATATAGGATATTTCTTATACTTAAAAATTTTATCTTCAACTAAATCCCATGAACCCTATCCCCATATGAGATTTTGAGCTAGTCCGGTGCAATATAACATTAAAGAGTTAAATAATTACTTCAATCATTAGTAAATACAACATTTAAATTTACCTCAAATTAAATATAACTAAAATTCTTTGATCCCTATCCCCTTATTCAATACATTACAAAATAATTCCCTTATCTTAATTAATTATTATCATCCCAATATATATATTACAGCTACTCATATTTAACAATTATGTTGTACTTACAAAAATTTACTTTTAAAACACTTACAAATATTTTAAAAATCTTGCTAACACACACACATTCACATATGTACTTCACGTTATATGGATTTTTACCAGTTGAGATTAATAGCAATGTTAACTACAGGATTTAAAATTTCTAATCTGAAATAAGATGGACGTGTTCTAATTTTGTTTGAAACTTCATAGAGAGCATCACCATCATCGAGATTTTGAGGTACATTCACCTCATTGTCTTCACCGTTAACGATTATATTGTAACAACCTATAAAGCATCTAATAACCCCTGACAGTTTTATCAGACACTATTGTTACAGGGACATGAGGTTCTCTCTAAATTAACTGCTTTCAGCATGGCTCTGGAAATGCTGCACACTCTTCAAATCTTTCAGTTCGTTCGCAGAAGTTGTACCGTATTCATTTTCTTCAATTTTATCTGCATTCTGTTTCGAGACTGTAGTACGTTTTCTAATACATAAACAGAATCTTCTATACTGTGATGCGTGTAGCAGCCAAGCACATTGGCTAGCTAGTTTCACCTTTATATTATTTTACATGCAAGCCTGACCTTATCATAAATACATCCGTCAAAAAGCTAATTAAACATAACTCCACGGGCTGGGCATAGCAGGTAGCGTTACCAATTATGGCTTTTAGTCAACACAATATTGCCTACAACTACATACAATCGACTATCATTGCTTTAGCACGAGGAGCAAACGAAAACACGCACGCAGGCTCCCACGCACGTACGCACACATGCGCGCACGCACGTACGCACGCACGCACGCACGCACGCACACACGCTTACACGCACGCACACACACATGCACACACACATACACACACACGCACGCGCGCAAACGCAAAACCTACAAAACACGAAAACACACCAATACAAAAAACACGCAAACACGTACCCACGCTAAAGCGAAAACACGTAAAACGAAAACACGCAAATACGAAAACACGCACATGAAAACACGCTACCACAAAAACACGAAAACACGCTAACACAAAACACACAAACGAAGAAACACGCAAACGCGAAGACATACAAATGCAGCAGCCTACGCGCAAGCTGCTGTCTGAGGAGAAAATACATCAGCCATAAAAAAGGAGTTTAGTTATAAACATGCCCCTAGGGAAGATATTAGAGTGTGGTTAGGTCAATACTTCAAACTTCCCCCGAAGATAACCGATTCTACCCGAACATTGACGAGTGCGCTAGCGCACAAGACCCTAGACTAGCAGCGTTCTCGTTTCTCGTGTGTTTCGCTCTTTAAAGTGTAACTGTCATCGAGTGAGCATTATTATGATGTATTCTCCTGCTTATGAGCCAACACCAGCGGACATTAGAGACTTTATTGACTTATTAATAAACTATTACAACATAACCGTTCAAGATAATGATGGAAACGATGACGTGGATGAGCTGAATGTATCTCACATCCAAGGTAATGGTGATGATTCACAGAAGGGGAGGAAGAAGATCGATGAGGTAGAGGAGAAGGACGAGCCTCAAAACCATGATGATGATAGCGACGAATCACTGTTCAAGAAGAAGAAGAAGACCGATAAAGGTTGTTATTAAATAAAAATGAAGTAGTGTTGTTTATAATAATAATAATAATATATTTTCAAGCGCTAAGTTTTCCTTCAATTTTGTCAATAAACTTGTTTTTCCTAACGGTGCACACCGTCTTGATTCATGTTTGCAGATTTACGAATTTTCGCGTTAGCGTGTTATTCGCTGGCGTGTTTTCGTTTGTGTGTTTTCGTATTTGCGCGTTTTCGTTTTACGTGTTTTCGCATTTGTATGTCTTCGCGTTTGCGTATTTTCGTGTTAGCGTGTTTTCGTGATAGCGTTCTTTCTCGTTTGTGTTTTGTGTTAGCGTGTTTTCGTGTTAGTGTGTTTTCGTTTGTGTGTTTTCGTGTTTGCATGTTTTGCGTTAGCGTATTTTCATTTGCGTTAATTTTTCTACATAGTAAACAAGGACAAGAAGTTATATTAAATACGATTATTGAACCTTTCCGTATGCGGTGTTAATAGCTTTATATTTAATTTTTGGGTTAATACTACTGAATAGAACAACAATATAAACTTATGTTTTTTATAGTAATGGCGATTGCATCAAAATGGGCCTATTGAATACCAATTCAATTTTTTTTTAGAAATTCATAAAGTAAAAGATAATAATAGTTTATTATATAAGTGAGGAAATATCTTACTAAAAAATTTAGCTTGTGAACATTTTGAATAAACAGGCTAATTTTTGTAAGTGAATTATACTGACTTCCATAAAAATTGCAACACCTAGGATTTATTAAACGATTTTAGTGAAATTTTCGTCAACGATGTCTTTCATTAGAACAAACAAACGATTAAAATTTGAAAACAAAAGAACAAAAACTAAAAATGTTTTTTTTCAATAATGAGATGCTCCGCCACGATTTGTAATGCACTCATTTAGACGGCGTGATATGCTGTCAATCAAGTGATCTATAGCTGCCTGTGGTATATCAACCCAAGCTTCTTGAATCCGTAGCCGTAGATCGTGCAAGTTATCACCAGGGTGTGGTAAATTACCCAGTCGCCTACCGACCTCATCCCATACATGTTGAATGAGCGACAAATCAAGCGACCGAGCAGGCCATGGGAGGACGGCAATGTTAGCTTCTTCCAAAAAACATGTTGTAGCTCATGCCGTATTAGGGCGCGCATTATCCTGTTGCAAAATGGGATTTTCCAACCCCTGAAGATATGGAAGCGCAACGGGTTCTAGCACATTGGCAATACAACCAGCGGCGTTTAAGTTGCTATCAATGAAGACCAAGGGTGGTCTGCTACCGTAACATATTGCACCCTATATCATCACTCCTTGTGTGAGTGCTGTGTTGCGTTCCACACAAAATGTGGGACTTTTACGTTCTCCACGTATCCGTCTGACCCTCTTACGACCATCGTGGACCCACAAGCAAAATCGGGACTCGTCACCAAACACAATTCGATTCCATTCTTGCTCCCAATTTGCTCTTGCGTTGCTCCATTCTAGCCTGCGTAGACGGTGAAGTGGTGTAAGAGGAAGACAAAAATGGACGATATGAACGCAGCCCATAAGACCTTATCCGGCGATAAACAGTTGACGTTGACATTCTGGCTCCTACACCTCTCATCCAATCATTTGCAATCGATCGAGTTGTTGAAAACCTGTCTGTTGTGGCCAAAAGAAGTCTTAAGCGACGTTCTTCGCGATCGTAGTCCTGCGGGGACATCCAAATCCAGGGCGACGTTGTTGTACCCGTTCCCCGGACCATTTGGACCAACATCTCAATACAGTTGTAACATTTCGCTTTACACGACGACTGATTTCTCTTAGCGAAGGTCCGGTCTCTCTCATGTCAATAATACGGCCACGCATCAGTCAATTGAGAAAAATTGTGATGACGACGTACTCTTGGCATTGTTTCCAAGTTCAGAACGAAATTGTGAACAAACAATTTGCAAAATTGACAGTTAATTACACACTTATTGGTTTATTTCTTCAAATTTATTGTTACTAAGTGCAAAGGAAAAAACAAAAGTAAAACTACTAGATATATTTTATTCAAATTTTAATCGTTTGTTTGTTGTAATGAATGACATCGTTGACGAAAATTTCAATAAAATCGTTCAACAAATTGTAGGTGTTGCAATTTTTATGGAAGTCAGTATATATATATATATATATATATATATATATATATATATATATATATATATATATATATATATATATATATATATATATATATATATATATATATATATGTAACTCACGTATTGCTTAAAGTTTTATCCAACACTTTCCTATGTCATTTCTAGCAGAACAACAAAAATTTATGAAATTTATGCATTAGTTGATTTATTTAATAACAATTTATAGCAAAATTGTAGATTTAGTGGGTGTCACAAAAGTTGATTTTAGGTTTGTTCCAGAGAAGTTTCAAATATAGTATAAAATTAATTTCAAGGGTTTTAAAATTGGAACGTTCAAACCCAAGAAGACTAAACAACTCTGATGTCGAGAGCAGCAACTTAACTTAATATTCTTGCTTTTAGTTGTTTATTTGGGCTTTTATAGACTGCGCTGATATTTCATACCGGTGCTTGCCTTTACGATGAAGTGACCTATTTCAAGATTATAAATGTTGTATACAAAGGCAATTATTTTATATATATATATATATATATATATATATATATATATATATATATATATATATATATATATATATATATATATATATATATATATATTGACACTCGATACCAAGCAGGAAGTTTCATAGTTTTACAAAAAACGTTGCTAAAACCCATTTGATTTGATTACAATATGTGTCTGACAGATGAAGGTTTATGTACCGGCCATAGTATGCTTTGTACTTCGGCAACACTTCTAGCGACCGCCGGGAATCATATTAACACGTATAAATATCACGATGAGTGAAAATTGCCCATGGGATACCTGAAAAATGAAATCTCTTTTAAATTGACATTGCGAAAAAATGCAGGAAAAACAGTACAATGAGGGAATGCCCAAAAAAGGAACAGCTGCAGTCTGTGTTCTACAAAATAAATCTGATTTCACATTCAACATAATGTAAATATCAATAAATAAGTTTGTAAGGTAGTCTTTAAAGAAAAGTTAAGTGAAAGGAATTAAAAAAATGAAAAAAACAACATTGAGGTTCAAGTAAAACTATAAGTCACTAGTGACCAGAAGTAAGGTTTAGCTCACCGCTTTAGCCTATAAATACGTTTAAATGGATTACTTATATTTTTAGAACAGTAACCGAAAAATGAGTATTCGTCTTGTTTTTAACAATTTCGTAATACTAAAGGGTATTACGATTTTAATAACTTTTATATATGAATCACAACGTTGACTGACTGACTGATCCACTCATTAACCCACAGTCCAAACTAGTTAACTTAGAGGCAAGAAATTTTCAGGTATGAAAGCCTACATGGTGGAAATGTAAAAAAAGATGCTCTCCTTAAGAGGGTGAAACATGGAGTTGAAGGTCGATATCATTTTCCTGGTTAATTCCATTAGGAAATTAAAATTTGGATGATAAGTTCCTTATTGAACAAGAGTGGATGCCACAGGGCGGTTTATGACATTTTTTGTAGGGGGGTGAAATTAAGGGTTAAAGGGAAGTGGAGGGTAAAGGATCTTCCATTTTTAACCATACGAGCTCCAAATTTCTTTTAGAAATATGGAGCTCAAATTTTCAATAATTTCAGTATTTGTAGGGATAAAATACAAGGTCAGTTTGGTTAGAAGTGACATCCAATATTATCTGATCTACCACGAGTGGAGACTTCATATTCGACAAATAGACGCATGGATGCTTATATAATCCAATGCATTTCAATTTTCAAAAACTTTTTTAAAACCGGGACTATACTTATATAGTTTATAAAAATTTAAAAATGTTTTTAGAATATACCAAGAAATTGTGACAAAATATGAATTTACAAGTAATCGTATAGAACCGTAACAAGAATATTTTGAATATAAACATACAAGGCCGACTTTAGACATTATGGGCGAGAAAAAAATGTTTCACATTTAAATTAGACCGGCGATTTTTATACCCTGTAAATTGGGTAAATATTTATGTTTAAGTTGTAATACTATTTAATGCAATTTTAAATAAACTCTGCGTTAATAATACCAGGTTAAGTAGTTGACGAAGCCGCGGGTAACATTAATTGTAAATGTAGCTTTAAAATTAGTGCAAATACTTTTAAATTTATAACCTTCAACAAAAACAGTCTGTAGTAGATAGTTTTACATATCATATCTACACAGGTGTTACAATAAAATATAATGTTCGTGAATAAGAGAATTTTTGTTAAAATTAAGCCAATAGTAACCATTTATGTGTCTTGATTGTTAAACCAAATTGAACATAAATCACACACTATTTTAACCTAAAAGCAAGAAATTATTGGGCACATACAATATTAGTAATTCACGCAAAATGTAATTTTAAGAAAGTGAGTTGAAAATAATTATCTGTTCATAATTTTTGTTTCTTGATTTCTTTACATCGACCATGTTTGACCATTTATCGTCTAGCGACGAGGACGTGTAAGAATTGTTAGAACCTGAAGTTCCTAAAAGTAACGCCTATGTTGTTGTGTTGCCATAGTTCAGTGATGAACAATACATAGAGCATTTTCGATTAACTCGAGAAAAGACGGAAGAGTTTTCAAATCGATTTCCTAATATGGAATATTTTAAATAGGAAGGAAAAGGTAAAGTTACACCACGTAAATACATAACTGTCTTTTCCTGGTTTACTGTAAACGAGGCATCTTCATTTCGAGGTGTTTGCGACAGGTTTAATACAACTAAAAGCACCTTATTCAAAATTGCAACAAGAGTAACCCATTTTGAGTAAACTATCTCCAGGGGTAATAAAATGATCAGATGATTTGGAAAAAGTGAAAATGGAAACACATTTCAGAAACAACAATTTCTCTGGTGTTATTGGGATTATTGATGGCACACATGTCAGGATAGACAAACCTGCAGAAGATTCTGGCTCATATTTGAACCGGAAACATTTTTATTCAATTTAGGTAATACTTCCATTATTATTCTTTATTTATAAATGTTGGACAAAGTCTTTGAATTAAAAGTAATAAGAAAAGAAATACACATATTTTTTGAGATCCTTGTCAAGCACTAGTTAAAAAAGCGCACATTCTACAAAATTTAACAGAATAAACTTTACGCTATTTGAATATCAAAAGAATAAAACAGAGTAAATATTCTAAAAAAAAAAAATGTGAATTCAAAACAACCTTGGATGTTTATCATTTATCACTAATATTATGGATCAATTATAAGTATGGAAGTATTCATGTCTAAATACATTCCCAATAAATCATTGTTTTTCTAACATATCGTTTCTTCTTTTGCTTTCGCATATACATACGTATAAAGAGAACGCTATGTAATCGGTTTAAATTTTCAAACACTTTTTTTTACATTTCTCGACATTTTGTGGCCTAAACAATACGAAAAACACATTTTTAGACAAAAAAATCTCCTATATGATTGTTTTGATCTTTTGAAATATTACAGCTACCGTTAAAAACAAATTTTTTGAAAAAAAAGTTTTGTATCTGCATGTGTGTCTGTTTGTGTATGAGCTATCGATATGAAATTAGGTATAAAAATTCTTTGCCATAAAATCTAGGGCAAGTTCGTTAATGAGCATAATTCATCAAGTGGCGAGGCATTTTTAGGGGATTAGAAAATTAAAAAAAATCATTGCTCCAAATTTAGAAAGTCACATAATTAGAAAACAAACTAACACTTTTTTATATAATTATAAAATAAAAAAATATATAATAACCAGTGAGATGCCGTTTTTAGGATACAAAATTATGCATTTTTTAATTTATCAACCGTCGTGTATTGGGGGTTTTAAGATCGCTAAATATAAATCATTTATTAAAATTCAAAATTCAAAATGCAGATCAACAATGGGAGATTATAGTGTTTAAAATTGGATATGATTAAAATTCAGGTATTGTGGGCTAATGATAAATTTTGCAACTTTGTTGATTTGTAATATCTAAATAAAAGAATTTTAAAAACTGCCAGTGGCGTTTTTAGGGTGCAATATTTTTTTGAAAGTCGGGTATTGAGGGTTAATAAGACCGTTAAGAATAAATCATTTGTCAAAATAAAAAATTCAAAATGGCGGATTATCGTGTTTAGAAACCGATGTGACTAAAATTCAGGTATTAAGGTATTTATTTTCATATATGAGAAAGCATTATGGCAGGTAATTTGGCAGCGGTTTTTTTCCGAAAGCTTTTTTTACTTCAATTTCCAATCTTTTATATAATCCTCCTTTCTGTCACTTCTAATTTATCTAAGAATATTAAGTTTTAGCCTTTTGTTCTCACTTGGATTTCTCAGTGTTTCGTTTCATTACTGCAATAAAACAGTTTCTGTCTTCTTTCCTTGTTCATTTGGTCCGGTCCCAATTCGCATCTTTATCACATTCCTCGTTTCTTCTGCTGATGCCTCTGGAGTGTTATTTATGGTGTCTAAGGCAGGATGAATATTCTTTCTTTGTCTTAGTATACTGTGCATAACATCAGCATATTCGAACATCTTTCTTACCTTGCCAGTTAGTTTAGAATTGTGTATGTACTTTTTATAGTTTCTTTCAAGGACTTTCCATCTGTTATCGCAATTAGTACCTGATACTCTTGTTTTGGTAATAGGTCGTACTACTTTGGCGATTTCTTCGAATATTTTCTTTAGTTTCTTCATTCGTAATCAACCCACCTGCTCCTTGTATTTTTTATATAGCTCTAAGAAAGTCAAAGTATGTCGGTAAGCCCATTTATGACCGTCCTCCGAGGTTGTTGGAAGCAACTACAATTCGGCTAATACTTCTAGAAACGTCTGTTTTGGGTAGAGCTAAATTAAGTATATAATTATTATTTACATCCTTCGTTTTCACTTATGTTTTACGTTTTTCGTTTTTTTAGTTTTCTATTCAATAAGAACACACATAAAGTAAAAAGCTACCTTAGGTTAGAACGTTCTCTGGTCTGACAACAGTGACATCTGATGAGGTTATGATGAGTTCTCGTTCGATACCGAAATCGTTCGCGTAAAATACAATCCTGAACCGGTTCATAGCTAAACATGCGATTTACGTCAATTCTGAATTAGTTCGAATCGGTTAAGGATTGCATCCGCGAACAAAACTAATAAAGCCTGTCCGGTAGAACTGAACGGGTATCGGATTAACAAGGAGGATTGTCAATATATGGTTCTATTGTGCTTGAAACCGCCTTAATGCTTTGCTGTCTCGTACTTATTGTACGTGACAAAGAAAGATGGATATATTATGAATAATGCCTCTATTTCTGCCGAACAAAAGCGTTTGCAACTTTCACACATAATGACAAGGCAATAAGAATCAGATGCAGGTAGAATAGAAATTCAATAGGTATAATAAAATGCCAGTGGTTCTCAACACTGCTTTAACATTACATTTAAAATTTATGGAAGAATGCAAGTTTTTATAATAAACATTTATAAAAGCCATTCATAATAATGAATATTCGATTAAGTATAGGTATTTCAATTTACATTTAGAAAGTTCATTGTATACCTAAGTATGGTAATGACGTTTTAGTGTACTCCAATTACAAAAGAATCCAAATAAATATGCAATACTGTAACAATAAGTAATTAATAATAGATTATTATACCATTTAGTAGGTACATATAGGTATAAATAAAACAACTGCAATATCTATATTATCATCTTTTCCAAGATTTGGATGACTCAGGAAGTGATGAATCTGAAGCCGAATGACAATTATAATTTTTACATTTAATTATAAAAGTATATCTTTGTAATTTAATTAATATTTACTAACTATAATAAAATGTATTTGTTATTGTTGTTATAAGTATAAGTGAAAGGTGTCAATTGAAATTACTTATAGGTAATTAGTAATCGATTATTATTTTTATTATACAAAAGTTGCATTTCTTCACAAATTATATAATGTTAAAGCAGTGTTGAGAACCACTGGCATTTTATTATACCTATTGAATTTCTATTCTACCTGCATCTGATTCTTATTGCCTTGTCATTATGTGTGAAAGTTGCAAACGCTTTTGTTCGGCAGAAATAGAGGCATTATTCATAATATATCCATCTTTCTTTGTCACGTACAATAAGTACGAGACAGCAAAGCATTAAGGCGGTTTCAAGCACAATAGAACCATATATTGACAATCCTCCTTGTTAATCCGATACCCGTTCAGTTCTACCGGACAGGCTATAACAGTTGTTCAAATCTGATCAGCTGATCTAAGCAGCGCATCCGTAAAACGCTGTCATTCATGAGCGGCGCGAGGCCATATGAGGTGTATTCGTCTGTCGAACCGTTGCGACACTAGGACCTCAGAGAAGACCGGAAAGCGTTCATGTCGCAAATGAAAGACATTAACCTGCTAGTCATATAGGGCGTCTGTCGCATGTAGCTGACATTCAGCGATGTGCATAAATTAGCATCCGTCGCTGACATACGACATTAGTCCGAAAAGGGTTAAAAAATGTACCTAATGGATTTAAGTACCTATCTATAAAAATCCAGTTTCGTGGTTTACTTCACAGCTGGGTAATATGAGAAACCATTTATAATACATAGTTGTGTAATGTATATCAGAGTGATTCTCTGTGCACCTATCGAAATAATAATAGAGTACATTATAGTAGCAAATTGAATAAAGGCAATGAAAAGTACATACTCAATTCTAAAAAAATTAAACTGAGGTCGGTTATAAACTACTAGAAATGAAATCAATTTGTCACTTTTGGGTGCTAACAAACTTAGTACCCACCACATGAAATAAATAAATTTTCTTTTAGAAATTTGAGATATAATTAACTCTTTGTTAGTAATAGAGGCACATAAGACATCTCTATAGAAATCAATAATTATATAAATGATAACATTATTGTACCTGAGAGTTATTATGAATGAATGTCTCACGAAACTTAACCTTTATTTAAAAAGTGCGTTAAAAATGATAAGACCACCAGTTATTTGTAAAATTTTTGAAAAGGTTCTTAAAAATGGAATACTAAATATTTTGCAATAAATAAAATTTTGTTGTGACGCACAATTTGGTTTTAGATCTTTATCGTATGCCTTATGCCCTGATAAGATTATCGAATGAAATTTTCAATGATTATAACGTAAATAATTACACTTTAGCAACATTTCTTGATTTATGTAATGGTTCTTATTGTGTAGACTTTCAGATTCTAATACACAAATTATAATCATGTACGTTTGGGGAATATCGATTCAAATGATTCAATGTTATCGGCATCCTACAGGGTTTGATTTTGGGCCCAATGCAATTTTTAATTTATGTTAACGATTTGGCTTCATCTACTAATGGAAATTTTATCCTGTATGCAGATGACGCTACTGTCATAAACTGTAGCAGCAATTTAATTTACGCTCATCACTAAAAAATTACATATCTAGCATTTCGCCATTCCTCAAATTGTTATTAAACCACTGGTGTAGTTCATGTGTGTCTCATAATCAGGAATTATAGTATGGACGATAATGTAACTTTTGTTTAAGTGCTTTTCGACACATTCCATAACAAGCCTAAAATGCATAAAATAATTAATTATTGTCATAGTAAAAATAATAATTAGAAGTTTGTACCTGTTTGTTATAATTGCCGCAGTGGCGGATTTATATATGGACCGGACGGGCCATAGCCCAGAGCGGCAGATTTTAAAAGGCGGCAAAAAATAAAAATGGAAAAAAATTCTTTTTTTTTTGTTTTGACGAATAAGAAATTGATGATGGATAAAAAACTGTGTTGTCAAAGTCAATACCTTCCGTTTTACCGACCTGATAATTAAAATTGATATACGTTGTTCTGATAAAAATTGCCACAAGGTAGGAGCCAAGAAAGTGTCCGCGTAGTGCAGTTGTACAGTAGTTGCTCCTCTCGGCGCAGCCGCCTGCCGGCGGGCGTTACGTAAAGCATGAGTAAGTTATTGATCTGTTTGGTTTCAGAATCTGCACGAACTCTGTTTGAAGTAGCTTCGGCCGACTTCGTGGATCATACTATTTTCGTATTACCACCTGCACCTGTTGCTCTTGCTCATTACGCGCGCGCTGTCATATTGTAATGTGCTCCCCACTAGTTTTGTTTGGTTATCTATTTCGAATCCAGCTCAACCAGTACACTTACATTAAAAAGGTAAGTTAATATTCGATTTTCTCACTGGTTTACCAGCAACCCTTTTTTCGATTTGTTGATTCTTTTCTAATCTTGTTTATTTACTAACCACTTGGCCATTATTTACCGTCAATCATGCCAATAGCTGTTCAGCTGTGGGTATGCCTGACGGGTAGCTTTTTGTGTGAGCACGATTCAAACTTATTATAAGTTAGCTCATTTAGCGGAAGCATTTAAATTTAAAGTGCGCTAGCAAAAATATGTGCTGAACTAAATGCTCCTTTTTGATTTTACATTATCGTACTCCATGATATTTATTATATCAAAACTAATTAACATGTAAGCCTACATACTTCTTCCTATTTGTTGCACATAGGCCTAGTTTTAATATGAAAAACTACAAAGTATGTTTCATATCAGATCAGTTCTAACCGTCCATATTGCATTAGTTGTTTGTTTTCCTAATTTATTATTACGATTTAGTACCGTATGATTTTATAGAGTACTGTAAGAATAAGTTTTAAGGAATATTCGTGAAATGCCGACAAGTTTGCAAATAAAATTAATTGTCTAAGAAGTAATTCTTTTGATTAAAGTGCAAGCAGCATTTACCGGCTTCTTTTGAAATACATACAGGAACGGTGTCGGCTGATATGGGAAAGGGGTGTCTCACTGCACCATCCACTGGAGCGCATCCATAGACCTCTACATATAGGTCTATGGGCGCATCACACAGTAAACAACATTGACCTTGATCAGACAATGAACCATATCAAATATCATGAAAGGTGCCAACAAATTGTACTGACCATCAAATATCCAATTATTTATTAAAATAAAAATAAAATGATAAATGATTACCAAACAACTGTTTTATAAATGTTAGAAGTGAAATTTTACCAAGTTAAAAAATAAAAAGTAATTACATCGTACAACACAAATACACAATAATTTATTTTGCCTTTTTAACGTTTCTATTCTTTGTAGAGACTTTATAAAGACTATCCCTAAAGAATCCCTATTTGTTTCCTTTATTCATTTATTACTATTTTTGGTTTACTATTTTACTTGTTTTTGTTAGCCAATGCAATTATTATTGTTCGGCAAATAAATATTATTATTATTAATTTTTTTCAGACATTTTTTAAACAAAATTTTGTATTTTCAGGCAGGAGTTATCATAATGAGTGATGGGAGAAAAAGACTTAGTGGATCTACTTACAAAAAGCTAGCTAAAAAAAAGCTTCAAATTGAAAATCAAATTCCCAAAATATCTAGTTTTTCCAAAACACATGGTGATAGTAACAGTATTACGACCGAACCGGATCTTGTTGAACATCACCCAATGATATGTTCGAATGATAGTGAACCGGGTTCATCAGGCGTTTCCTCTCTAGCTATAGTTGAGGAACCGGAATACTCCTCGGAAGTGGATCATAACATAGAACATGAGGATGAAATAAATGCAATGTCATCTGCTGAATTTATGCCTACATCTGAAATCATCGACGATCCTTCGTTATGGGAAGCAAATGATGCTACCCAGGAATATGTCATTGAAAATGGCATACAATAAGGTATCCATAAACTTAACTTAAACAAACCAAAGCGGTTGGACGGTGATCGATACCGGTACCTCTCTCTCTCTCTCTCTTTCTCTCCTTTTTCAAAACTAAACATGTAAATGGGCAAGAAGTAAGGCGGTCATATTCAATGTATTATGAAAGTCCAGGGAAATTGTTTTGTGTGCCATGTCAGTTGTTTGCCAAAACATCTACAAAACTCGGAAAAGATGGGTTCTATGATTGGAAGCATGGTACGGAAAGCGTCACCAAACACGGAAACTTAGCTGAGCACAAATCGTGTGTTCTTACTTTAAAGACTAAGGTAAGCCCACACGAAGAAGTCCATGCACAACTTGATCAACAGATAGAGGTAGAAACTAAGTATTGGCGCAGCGTTTTACAGAGTCGTTGCAACAATTCAGGCGTTGTCTGCTGCTGGGTTGGCACTGAGAGGTCACAATGAGTATTTTGGGTCAGAAACACGCAGTGGAAATTTCATCATGTGCCTTGAGTTGATAGCCAAGTTCGACCCATTTCTAGAAGACCGTATTAATAAGTACGGTAATCCTGGGAAAGGATATACTTCTTATCTTTTTTCTACAACATATGAACAGTTTGTCAAGCTTATGGCAGAAAAGCTCACAAGTGAAATCGTCAAGCAGATAAAAGATGCTAAGTACTTCTCAATAATTGTTGATTGAAGCCCTGACATAACTCACATTGACAAACTTGCAATTATTATCAGATATGTTCAGGAGAACGATCTGTTGTAGAGAGGTTTTTGTGCTTTTTTCCATCAGTTGGTCACAGATCAAAGGAAATGTTCGATGCAGTGATTAAAACTTTGGTCGAATTCGGTACTGATATCAAAAACTGTAGAGAGCAGTCCTACTATAACGCGTCCGATATGTCTGGGGCCTACAAAGGATTGCAAGCAAGGATCCAAAAAGTAAGTTCTACGGCTGTCTATACACCTTGCGCTGCACATTCTCTAAATCTGGTCGGAGAACACGCAGCTAGTTGCTGCGCAGAAAGTAACAACTTTTTCGGACTAATTCAAAATATCTATGTGTTTTTTACAAGCTCTACGAAAAGATGGGAGATACTTAAAAACTTTCTGACTAAAAAGAGCAATTTGAGTTTGAAGAGTTTATCTAAAACTCGCTGGTCAGCGCGAGATGTTGCCTTAATAAAGATTGGGGCGAAATAGCTCTCGAGTTCATCCAAAATGATGACACACAGAAACCAGTTACAAGAAATGAGGCATCTGGATATCTCAAACAATTGCAGAGATTGGAAACTGACATACTTTCAATCATGTGGGGTCAACTGCTAGAGAGACTGAATATTTCAAGCAAGACACATCAATCCAAGGAAATAAATCTTTCAATAGTGGCACAGATTTACGGCTCTCTTCAAGTCTCTCAATATGAAGATAATTCTAAAAGAAAAAAGATAAGAAAGCAACAAAATGACGGGACAAGGGAACAACGCGGAACATATCTCAACGGACGGGAAAGCTTCAAGGTAAACACTTTTCTAGTGATCGTTGACAGGCTATTGAGCGAGTTGTCCAAATGAAAAACTGTTTACGACGAACTTAGTTCACTGTTTGATATTTTCGTTTCTCGAATTGACTGGGATGAAACAGCCATTTCCGAAAATGCCAAGAAACTATGTTCAAAATTTATTGATGATTTACCGCACGAAGAGAGTTTTACTAATGAATGTCTTCACTTTTTTAGTTTGTTGAAAAGTGTAGTTGTACATGAAGAGCGCCGCAAAACATTCGTCGATCTTCAGAAAATGATCAATGATCGCGGTCTGAGAGAACTCTACCCGCATTTGTTTCATGTGATGAAACGATTGAAAAACTACTTTCGTTCAACCATGAGCAACAACGACTCAATTGGCAGGCAGTCTTGACAATTGAGTCTGATCTGACGAAGAAATTCGACTTGGAAACGAAAATTGCACAATTAATATTAATTTTCAGATTCCAAAATATTCTTAACTCTAATTGGGGGTTGTTAAACACTTTTGCCAAAAGCCAATCCAGAAGGAAACTATTGTAAAATCTAAAGATAACTATTGTTCCATGTTTGTATGTATAATGTATGTTAATACATTGCGTTTGTTGTTACAAAAAAAAAGTACACAAAGACTACTACTATGCTACATTTTTTTGTTGTAAATGTAAATATAATTAAGTTATTCAACTTTATAAACTCTGTTGATCAATTACCCGACTAATTTCTAAGTTCACATAGATACACATAAGGAGGTAGAAAATAGTAGGAAAAATAATTCTCGTGAAATTAGAATTTAAAACTATTAAGTTGAGTTGAGCAGAGTTTTCACTCCATAAAAGCTTGAACTAAATGATTGGATTTTTTATTCTCAAAAGGCTTCCGAAGTCACAGTTTTACATTAAACTTTGCCAAACTTTGGAGGCTTACCTCCTCAACCCCCACCCCTTTGGTACTGGGTAGGGCGGCAAATCAAGCCTGGGCCATAGCCGGCAAATTGGTAAATCCGCCTCTGAATTGCCGTAATTTTTTTAGGAATACGTTCTATGCACACTCGTATATCAACCACATTTTCAGTTAAAACAAACTACGTACAACTGATTTATCCTTGTCAACACTGCCTGTACTTGGAAACTTAATAAATCCATTCACCATTCTCATTCTGCTGCCTATTTCGAAAATAAGATTCCAACATAAATTGTTTTTCTTGCAGAGAGTAGGACATTGCTTAATCCAAATCGTTTACATTTAGGTTAAAGGGTTACCTTGGTTTATGCTGTACTTACTTATGTTAAACATTTTTGTAAACAGTGAATCTTAAGAAAGACTAATTAAACAATAACATTAAAGAAAATAAACGAATAACTGAAAACACTGAAAATAACTCTCAATTCCCTAATGCATTACGCTAAAAATGTCAAATACAAGCTGCTAATTTCATGGTACGGACTAAAGTTTTGATATTTCAAAATACTTCTTAACCTGAATGTACTCTGAAAAATACGACAGCGCTAGTTCCGCCCTCTCAGCTATCATGTTTGCTTCGGTCAACTGTATATAATTTAATCTACTCCAGTTTTCAATAAAATTCAACCTCTATCCTTACTAGCCAATGGAAATTTTCCACCCATTCAAACTATACTTTTAAATGAAAATTTCCAAAATTAATGGTGAATCTTTAATTAATTTTCGGTAATCCGCCAAGCGTTCTTTATTTTCATAATTATCCCACTATATAAATCCTAATGAAAATTACGATAATTGTAGCCGTAAGTATACTTAAGCGTTCCCCGGAAGAATGCCCCTCTTATCCTGCCGATAACCCGCGTATCTTACAGAATTTTCTATACAATTTATACATACAACGACATTTGTATTTATTTATGTACAGTATGTTACCAAAACATTAATACCTTACATCAAGATATCTTTTGATATCGCATATAATTTTGATATGTATAATTTCTAACAGTAAACGTTTTTTGTAATTATATTCAATATCTAAAATTTTGGTATTGTTGTAATAAAAATCATGCACATGTTTTTCCAAAGCTGAGCTCACACTTTTTACTTTTACGTCTGATTTATGTTGTATTATTCTATTTTTTAATGGTTGTAAAGGGGTTCCGATGTATACTAACTTGCAATTTTTACATGGAATTTGATAAATAGTATAGGTATAATGTTCATTGTCAATTTTTGACTTTAAACAAGAATATAATTTTGTTCTTATATTGAAAGGTAAGTATGCCGGTTTGAAAATGAATTTGGGTAAAGATTTAAATGATAAACTGTTTTTATTTACAAATGGAGTCGTGGTATATTTAAATTTAGAATCTTCAGTTGTTTTTTCATATTTGTCATTATATAACAATTTTGTTTGTTTTTCTATAATTCTTTGAATAAACTATTTGGGATAGTTATTGTTAGTAAATACGGAAATCATAGTTTTTAAATTTTCATTTACAAATTTAGGGTTGAAAATTTTTAAGCATTTGAAAGCAGTGTTGGTAATAATGTTAGATTTCATTTGAATAGGGTGTGATGAATGGTAATTTAAGTATCGCCAACTATATTTTGGTTTATGATACTAGTTTGTAATTAAAGAATTTTGTTGTTTTAGTAATAAAGTATCTAAAAAGTAAATTCATTATTTTTTTCTTTTTCTAGAGCAAACTTGATTTTGGGTTCGAAATTATTGAAAACGTGTAATAGTTCTTCTAAATCTTGTTCTTTTTAAGTTAATAGAACGTCATCAATATCTCGAAAGTAGAAACAAGCTGAAAACGATAATTTCTTAAGACATTCATCTTCTAATGTTTCCATTACTAATTCAGCAATAGTAGCGGAAGTAGGTGGGCCATAGCACAGCCAAATATTTGTTTATAATATGTTTCTTGGAACTGGAAGTAAGTAGCATCAATACAAAAACAAACTCATTCTAAAAACTGTTTTTTTCTTTAATTTTGTATAATTTTGGATTTCAGGTCATTTTTGATTGAGAATTTTGAGAACAAGTTTATTTGTAATGTTAGTAAATAGATATAAAACGTCTAAAGAGGTTAGTAGATGATCTGACTCAATTTTTTTGTTCTTTATTTTTTCAACAAATTCAATAGAATTTCTGATTGAATATTCTTTTTTCTTTAATGCAATAACGAAAGAGATCTTGATGATTTACCCAAAATTTATAATGTTATTTTATAAAATCATAATAACCTGTTGTCATAATATTTCAGGCATGTCATTCATATTTTTCGTTATAATATTCTTTCAAATTGTAACCTATGTCTTTATGTAGCCACAGAAGGAGGTCTCAAAGGAGAGCGAAATATATGGATTAATAATAAATATAGTTTATTGACGGTAAACCAATAACGCCCCTTCCCTTTTCCTCTAGTATTCCTTTTACGCGCCTGTCATCGACCCTTAACTTCCTACACACTTTTATCATGTGTCTCATATTCTACATCCCTTCCTCGCATAATCTGTACATCCCTTCTTCCTCTTTCTCCCAATACTTGTTTCCCAACTTTTCATTACCGAATCTGAATCTCGCTATCATTTTTTCTTTCCATTCTTCCCTTCTCTTTTAATTTTTCTATAATTTACATTGTATTCATATTTTTTTATTGTTGCCCATCTCTCTTGCTTTTGTACTTCCCTATCCCTTCTTATTATGTTCTCTCTTACCCTTACTCCCTTTTGCCTTAATTTCTCTGCTTCATCCCTCGCCTACCCGTTTCTTTTATAATACCCTTCTCTATTCCCTTATTTGTATCTTACTCACCCATCCTTTATCTCTTTCCATCATTCCCGTAATATTTTACATTCAGTTCTCCCTCATAGTTTATTGCCCTTCTTCCCGCCTCTACCTTTATTTCTTCCTCCTGCCTTACAATATACTCCGGTGTTTCCTTATCAAGTCTCAATACCCACTTCTATCTATTTTATCTCCTTCCACCCCCACACTTCTACACCATGTAACACCACATTTCTATTAATTTATAGAAAATCCGCTTCCTTTTCCCTAAGTCCATTCCAAACAACCTTTCCCCCACACTCCACACTTGTCCAATTACGTTATTTGCTTTTCCCATTCTTTTCTTTACATGTTCCGCATCCTTATTGTCCTGTTTTATCGAGTATCCCAGGTATGTGAATTTATTGACCTGCTGCACTTCCTCGTCCCTCCATTTCCACCCTTCCTTTTTTTCTCCCGCTCCCTTTCTGAATACCAGTATCTTTGTTTTCTTTATGTTTACTTACAATTACTTTTTTCTCATTATCTTTCTGACTTCATCATTTTCGTTCCGTCCTTGGCAACCAACATTATATCGTCTGCGTACGCCAGCAACTACATCTCCGATTTATCTACCGCTAACCCTCATATCGACTGCCCTTTTAAGGTTTCCTCCATATCTCTCGTATACACTGATAATAGGTTTGGCCTTAGTGGGCATCTCAGTCTCAGTCCCTACCTTGTGACGAATTCCACGCTCATCTCACCATTCACTCTCAACCTACTCATCGTTTCCTGATAGATTTCCTCCATCCTTTCTACCAGTGTTTCATTTATCTTTTTTTTCTCACGTATCCATAGCTTCTCCCTGTTCACTCTTTCGAACGCCGCTCTTATGTCCACGAATAACGACACTATTTTTCCACTTTTCTTATCTAATTCTTTATTTGCCAAGTGTTTCAATATATATATATATATATATATATATATATATATATATATATATATATATATATATATATATAGCACTGTAGCATATATTTTGGATGCCGTGTTTAGTAATGTCACTCCCCTGTAATTTTTCACTTCTTTTCTTTCCACTTTTTTGTATACCGGATATATTACTCCTTCTGTGCATCTCTCCTGGAAGCCCTCCCGTCTCCATATTTTGTTAATTATTTCCGTCATCCTTTTTGCTATCTTTTCTCCTCCATATACCCCCTACTTGTATCCCGATTCCCCATTTTTCACTTTCAGTGAAAAATTTCACTTTCTTTTACTTGCTATGCTTTTATTCCCTCTCCTTCTTCGTTCACTTGGTCTACTTATTTGCCGTCTTTCTTATACTCTCTGTCTCTGTTTCTACTCCAGCAAATTCCTGAAGTATTTCTCCCATTCCTTTATTTGTATTCCCGTTTGTGTCTCTCTTCCCTTCCTCTCTTGTTTTAAGTATTTCCATCCATCTTCTTCCGTTTTTATTTCCTTAATCTGTTCTTGTTTCTTTTTGTTTTCCTCACTTTTAATTTCGCATGTTTTCTTATATTTTCTTACTAATTGTTTATATTCTTCTTTCTCTGCCTTCCCGTCTTAGTGCTATTAACTAATATTACCAGCAAAGTGCAATTGTAAATAAAATAAGTTGTAAATAAAGTCATAAGTAACTAATGGAATGGACAACTGGGACAGGTAATAAAGTAATAAAAGATGGCACAACGTATCCGAAAACTGGCTGATCTTTCAACGCACGTTGTTGAAGTTCGATGATACCACAACGTAAGTGTAGTGTACGTACCCTTGCTTTGAATTTTAATATTTAATTATAAAAACAAGCAGCGAGAGAGATTTCATTTAAGGAGCGCTTCGTTATTAAATCTGATTCACAATCAAACCATAAATAGTGTTATAGACAGAACCTAAATTATTTCAATTAATAAAAGCCACAAAACTATCACATATATAACAGAAAAACGTAAATTAAGCATAACACACGTTTAAACAAATCACCATTATCTGTTAAACAATCACCTAGGCATCTATGGTTTGCGAGTTGGTATTGATCTATTTTATCACATTCAGCTTGAATCCGATTTTTTAATTGCTCCAAGTTTTGAAATATCTGAACAGAATAAATTATCGATTTTGAATGGGACCACAGAAAAAAAATCATTGGAAGAAAATTGGGGACTCTAGGTATACAGAAAAGTTATCTCATTTTTTAAATGCATGTTGTACATAATGGCATTATACGTCCCATTAATTCTACGTAAGTTATAATACTGTAATTAACTTTTAAATTACGATATACAGCAGTACATTCTAACCGCTTTTTTTTAAATATTTATTAAAATCTCAGCACGTGTTTTTTAAAATGGTCATACGCCGTCGCATGCATTTCTGTCCACTTGAAAAAATATCAGGGTTAACCACACATCATAAAAATGATAATACAAGCTCGGTTCAAAAATTATCCGCTATAAAGCATGAATCAGCCTTCTTTAAAAAATACCCTTACATGACCGCAACTAACTTTAAATTAAAAACATAGACTAGTAGTACATTCTAGCCATCTTTTAATATAAAAAAAATGGCCTTATTATGTAAATGTTAAAGCCCTATCGACTATAACTTGGTAGGGATGACTGACGTCAGAGTTTCAATGATTTAAATAGTGGGTTCAGGCACGGTAAAATTCAGATGCTGTCAAACTGTAGAAGTCTTCCTTACTACCATGCAGGTTATTGAGACTGATAGCTTGGTTTGAGTGCCACCATTTCCTTGTGGTGTACAAGTCTTTTTTATACCTCGCAAGCTGTTGAGACTGACCCAAGTGCCATCATCATCATCACCTTCCCAGAGAGGACCAGACGCAATCCCCCTGTATTTATTAATATACGTTACGAGTTCGGGGTAGTTCTCTAATATTTACGTGTGTATGTATGTTTAAGGTCTTATAGTATTATTATAGATTAGGATATGTATTATTTTTAACGTAGGTTCAATGAGCCAATTAACTTAATTCTGACTGTGTGTGTTACAAGCTAAGGTAGTGTTGTACAACGTATACTGAGGTCACAACAAAAAAAATAATCTTAAGTCCCCCTCTTAAAAAAGCAGTTATATGAATATTCTACAGGTCTTACAAGCAGTTCTTTTTATTACAGAAAATATTCATTAGTCCATACCCCGCTAGATGGCGCCACAAACAACCTCTGTCTTACAAGTTAGCATTAGAGTCCCCGTATTATTTCCCCATCAAGGGGCGCAGGCCTAACACAAGACTCTATCTTATGAGGTAGAATTAGGGGTCCATACTATTTCCAATCAGGGGGCGCAGGCCTGCACTTATCTTATGAGATAGCATTAGGGTCCTTATTCAAATTTCAAATTTCTCGTGCAGGTCCAGGCCAAGAGCTAGTTCCAACACCTGTCTTAAGGTAGCGCGAAGCACGAAGCAGCTAACCCCTAAGAGCTGTTTCCTACACTGGTCTTACAAGAACCTCCATTAGAACAATTTCTCAGTGCGGCACTAGGTCCAAGAGCTAGTCCCCACACCTGTCTTACAAGAACCTCTATTAAAACATTTTCAAACCCCTGCGCAAGTCGAAGCCCTAGGCCACTTTCTCAAGGTAAACCTGTTTCTCAAGGTATACAACTTTCTCAAAGTCAAAAGTGAAAGGCGTGGTCATCGGAAATCCCCAGACCTAATTACGTCATCGGAAATCCCAAGCTGAATTACGTCATAGGAAATCCCCAGGCCTGATTACGTCATCGGAAATTCCCATACCTAATTACGTCATCGGAAATCCCCAAACTGAATTACGTCATCGGAAATCCCCAAGGTCAAATGACGTCACAAAAGCGAAAGGCCTAAAATATGCTGCTCACGTGCGCGTCCATTTGTCTACCCTCCAGGGGCTAAACTGCCAAAAGGCACTTAACACAACCAAAAGGGCTCTAATTAGAGTGAAAATTCCATCAAGGGGTTGAAAATGATCACTGAAAAGAAGCCATAAAAGGGTGAACCGACAAAAAAGCTCGTAACACAACCAAAAGGTCCTAATTAGGTTTCAAAATCAAGGGTTGAAAAAGGCTTCCGAAAAGAAACCATAAAATAAGGCCGACAAAAAATTGCTGACAAAAATACCATAATTAGGGTTGAAAATCAAGGGGTTGAAAAAGGCCTCCGAAAAGAAACCATAGGGGTGAAAAATACGCTCTCCCACGTGGGCGGCCTTGGGAATTCCCAAGGTCAAAAAGTAAAAGTTGAGGTGCCCCACTACTACTTACATTTTCATTCCACAGACTGTATGTTGCCTCTCCGTGAGATTTATACACTCCACCTAGAAACAGTAGGCCAAAATATGCTTCTAGTTCAACTAATGTTAGTTCTTGAAACGACTTTTTGCCATACTTTCCCTTTTCAGTCACATCGAAAGGTATTGAACTTAACTTCATCAGTGAACAATATAGTTTTTTTGGAATTCTATTCCTTATCTCGGTACTAATTTTCAAAGTCTTATCTTTTTTGTTTACTTGTCACAGAAACGATTAGTTTTCTTGTTCGAGTTCTTCCTTTATATCCTTGTGAAGGTATCACTCTTCTTACTGTTTCAGCATGGACGGCCTCTCCGTTAGAATTTAGACTTTTGGTTGCCAGTCTTGGCGGACCTGTTTTGGGTTCAGGTCTAACTTTTTTCAAAATTTTTCTTGCATTTTTCTCACCTAATTTCTTCGGACGACCTCACCTTAGTTTGTTTAATACATTTCCAGTACTGTTAAAGTGTCTAATGACTCCACTATACTATGCGATAAATCTACTGTGACAACTATTTCAATTTAAATAAATGTAATAAAATCGTTAAACGGAAATAAATCGTTTTCTTGTTGCCAAACGTATGTAGACTTTTGAAATGGTTGATTATGTTAAATATATTATTTTTGTTACCGAACTATCAATTGGTAATAAATGACAAATAAATAATAAAATACCTGATGTGGACAACACACGACCTTCCGATCCACAAAGTAGAAATTGAAATAAATGAAATAATTTTAATAATAACTTTCAACCTCTCTTTTACTACGTTCATAACAAAAATAGGCAACATGTAAAAACAATACTCAATATCAGATCGATGTTTAAAATGGTATGTGAGGTAGAGGTTAACAGATATTTATAATGCTGACTTGAAAAAAAAATTCCTAAGCCGCCCGTATCTATAAAAATATAATAATACAGTTTAAGCATCTTCAGTCTGATTTAATTAATTTTTAATGCATTTTGGCTTAGTATTAAAATACTGTATAAAGAAAAGCTATGTAAAATTAAGCTATTTTAAAAAAATTGCATAGAGCATAATTAATGGGCGTGTTTTAGATCTGTAAGTATGTATTTTTGTATCTTTGAAATATACAGGTATAAATTAAACTAGGTCATAAACAGATTTTATTGTGATGTGAAAACTTCTTCGTTTAGTAGTAATATAGGGCGGGTTCTGGACCACTTTGACCTAGATATTTTTTAAGGTCAAGTTCATTGAATTTCAAGGTCATGTGTATGTTGGCGGGAAATTAAAACTTTTAAGGTCACGCTCCATTGTTCAAGCAATTCTTAGAATCAAAGTTCATTGATCTTCTGGTTCTCGGTTGAATTGAGTCAAGGTCATGTGTTAATTCTGAGAATCAAAGTTATTACATTTCTTAGAAATCAATTTTCAAGGTTAAAGTTAATTGGCCTGCAAGGGGTATTACGATTTTTAGAAATAGAATTTTTAAGGTCAAAGTTTATACACCTGTAGAAATATTACAATTCCTACAAATATAAACGTTCGTGGAACTATGCTAAAAAGTCAATCAAGGTTATGTGGTTCCTATATTGGCTAAATTGAGGCAATCGCATCAAGGTCAAATTTTATTGGTATATTAGAATTCATAGAAATCTAAAATCCCATGACAAAGAAAATGACAACTAAAAAGTGGGTCAAGGTTAAATGGTTCTTGTATTGCCTCTGTGTGTCTGAGTATTTCTGTATCTATGTGTATCTGCTCTGTTTTAGATCTGTTTTGAGTGGTTTTTATGTATCTGTGTATCTGGTGAAGGTTTATTGATCTGCCGGAAGCACCTATTGCAAACCCTTTAAAAATGTGTATGACCTCGAGAAATCTAAAAAGTATAAAGTGATAGTTGAGGAGGTGTCATATTACAATTCTTAGATAGCAAATTCAGGTGAAAGTTTATTTGACCTCCAAGGGCATCATACTAAAATTCTTAGAAAACAATTTTCAAGGTCAAAGTTTATTGAGCTTCAGGGGTATTACAATTCTTAGAAATCTAAAAATAGAATCAGTTCATGGAAACATGACGAATGACAGGTTGTTGTCTATTCTAAAAGGTAAGTCAAGGTTAAATGGTGCTTGTATTGGTTAAATTTAGTCAAGCTCTTCGAGGTCAAAATTTATTGGTATCACATTACAATTCGTAGAAATCTAAAAATAGAATAAGTTCATGAAAGTAGGTCTAGGTTAAGTTTCTTGTATTGGCTAAATTGAGTCAAGCTCTTCAAGTCCAAATACTTGGACAAATCAAATAAGCACTCCTAATCAATGACTCATGTAACTGGCTTTGCGCATGCACGAGTGAAGGTGAGTATTTGACAAGTTGAAACTTGTTCTGGGAGGTACTCAAGTCAAGGGCACATTTTTCTTATATAAACCGCAGTGCGGTGTGTTGAAATCAGCCAGCAACTTGTAATTGTTAAACATGGAAGTAGCAGGGTTAAATCAAAGCATTTATTGCAAATGCTTTAAAAATTCGTGTGACCTCCAGATATCTAAAAGGTATACAGTGATAGATGTGGCTGTAATTAATACTAAGTATGGTGAACGTATAGTGATGGATACAGTTGATTTTAAATGTGTATTACCTCAGCACTTTTATGACTATTTCAAAGGAAAAACTCGAATTGAAGAATTTAAAACGTTACTAAACATAAAGGATGTGTTTATAAGTAGTTTGAGTGCAGCCGGAAAAACAACAAACGTAACATTTTGTTTTTAATAATAGTGCCACAACCTCACCAGATGTAAATTACGCATGCTTTAACTAGAATCATTTCTTAAACAGTGTTTAGTCGTACTGCAATTGCGAGCCATTGCGAGCCAGTAAAGTCGTTATCTAATTATAATGCAAGTAGCAATAAAATCATTTCTGGAAAGATCAAAACTCAGAAGGGATACTCAACATGGTTTCAGATTTAACGCTGTTGTTGGTGCTGTCAAAATAGTGATAATAGTAGTAGTAATGAAAGTAAAGAGAAACAAGATGGTTATTCTTCTAATACATACTGGCCATTATTTCAACAGAAAGATAATTTCTAAAGAGTGTACGAACGAACAGCTAAGGAAAACTTAATTGCTTGTGTTTATTATAAACTGTCGAATGATGCTCATCATGCAAAACATGTAGAAATTGGATAAAGTACACACCTCAACCTTGCACTAGTAGTGCGTATACGGTGCAGAAACTGTGAGCAAAGCAATAATGTGGTGTTAGACATGAAGGGGTGGAATCAACTTCTTAGATGGCATTCATATGTATAATTACAATTCTTCCGATCTCAAGAAATTGAAAACCCAATTGATTGGTCAAATGCAAACGAAGATGAAGATATAGTCTATGATCAGCATTATGCATCTACCAATTGTGGCATTTAGTACAATTGGGAATTGATAGAAGGATAAGAAAGAATTCTGAAAACTGTTATAATAGCAAACTACAACTGCTGTTTTTGGACATTCAAAGTTCATAGTGTAGAAGAACTATTCAATATAAGGCTATAGATTGGAATTCTTTATTAATTGAGTTGATCGGCCTATTTCCACAGTTTTTGTTTTTTGAGCGCGGCGTTTCGGAAGCGGACTCTGCTTCCGTCATCAGGCTTACCCCCAAGAAGTACTGTTGAGCCACTGAGTACCCCAATATATATTTTTCAGAACTTATATATATTAAACTATTTCGTGGTTGCTCAGGAGCTTACTGCGCATGTTGCGCCGTAACTAATTGCGCAGGTGTATTGTGTATTGTGCTTAAGCTCTGCGCGCGTTATTGGAATCCATATGGGTTTCACTTCCTCACTGCTAGTGCGATGTATGTAGCTACTTTGAGTTTTCGACGAGTTGTGTTCTCGTCCTTTGCCACTATTTGTATGTTATCTCATTGGATGCGGTGGTCTTCGTTCCAGACATGTTGGGCGATTCTTGATATTTATGTTTCGCCTTTTTGGACGTTGTTCTTAGGTTTCTGTTTTCTCACTTTGAGTTGTCTACTACTCTCCTCTATGTATGCTCTGCCACATTCGCATGGTAGGTTGTATACACGATTCTTGGAATTTCTTAAGTCGTACATTCTGATGTGTTTCTATGAAAAATGTATGCAAGTTGTTAACTACGTCGTTTTCGTGAGAAAGAATTCTTTGGTAGTGATGATGATGACACTTATAAAGACATCGAAGATGTTATAAATGCTAAGTATAATATTCACATAACACTGTATTCTTAATGGAAATATTGCATTATCCCCCTGCTTATCTAACGTACATCATTTACTAAATAAACAAATAATTCTAACAGTAAAAATTGTGATTTATTAAAAATACTAACGTACACACAGTAAAAGATTGCCTCAACTAACCCACGAACTCTACTTATCTAGAGTTGTTGTTTTATTTGTAAATGCTGTCTTTGCGTGTGCGCGTGCGTTTGTGCGTTGCGTTCTTGCGTGCGTGCTGTGCGTGCGTGCGTGCGTATCGTCGTGCGTTGTGTGTATGTGTGTGTAAACAATTTTGTCAAAGTTGAAAAATTAAAACATAAACATCAGCCTGCTATTAATATAACAGTTTGAGAAACGTAAAAGCCAACTAAAATTAAATTTAGTAAAGAATAACTAGGTCATTAAAATTAAATATTGTTAAACTGCCTTAAAGATGACAAATCAGAACACTCTACGGCGAAAGCTAACAATGAAATTTGTCAGCCAAAAAACACATTTAACAAAATTTAATCGAGTTATGATGTAAGTGTAAAGTTGTGAAAAACTTCAATTTTAAAATGATAGAAGCATTCACAAATCCAAACATTACAGCAAATAAAATAACCCAGTTAAATCTAACAAAGAGATATCTTTATCAATACGTGGAAGTGTTATTAACAATGAAAAGCACAATGCAGAACGTTTTTTGTAATTTTTAATTTTAATTTAATTTCAACTACTTATGTTAAATTATAGTGCTGTGGTAATTTAACATATAATTGGTAAAGCATTTGCTTCAAGGTCTAGGAAAACACAGCAAAAACCTAGACATACCAAAAGTTGAAAACAAATTAAAATCAAGGCGTATCATTATGATTTTTTTTAATCATAAGATGCCAAAACCTATTTAAACGGAGATTTTCTTCTTGTCTATTAAAATTATTAGGGTGTTCAAATATTTCAATATCTTCACGTTGTAAACGACCATAATAATGAGTTTGTCTTGACAATATTTCCATATTGTCAAATTGAATGCCTTGATATAGATTATTCAGGGCATGGTCAGCCACAGCAGACCTCTCTGGTTGACCTAATCTGTAAAATCTCATATGTTCTTTGCGTCTTGCATCAAAGCTACGTTTTCTGGTTCCGATGTATACTTTTCTGCATGAACAAGATAACTTATACACTCCGGAAGATGATAAAGGGTTTGACATATATTTAGGTGATCTTAAATGAATTTTTCTTGTAGGTTTAAAAATAGTCCTAATGCCATATTTAATTAGGATTTTTGCAATTCTATTTGTAACATTAGCTATAAAAGGAAGAGAAGCAGTACCAACATTAAGAACTGGTTTTTCTTTAAGGTTACGCATAGAAGGTGTAATAACATTATTAATATCTGTAAGTGAATATCCATTATCTTGTAAGGATTTTCTTAAATATTTATATTCAGGGGCACAAATTCGTTTTGCTCGATCTACTAAAGATTTAATTACACTAATTTTTTGACGTGGATGGTGGTTGGATAATTTATGAAGGTATCTATCAGTGTGTGTCGGCTTTCTGTAAACCTTAAAAGATAGTGAATTATTATTTTAGATATTAATATGTCAAGAAATGGTAAACTTCCATTAGTTTCTTTTTCCATGGTAAACTGAATACTAGGATGTATACCATTTATAAAACCAAAAACTCATGCAGTGCTTCTTCTCCATGTCTCCAAATAACAAATGTGTCATCTACATATCTATACCAAACTGAAGGTTTTTAGGTGTATTTTGTAACGTTAATGTTTCAAATTTTTCCATAAAAATTAGCTATAACAGGACTAAGGGGACTACCCATTGCTACACCTTCAATCTGTTCATAAAATTTACTATTCCACTGAAAATAAGTTGTAGTAAGACAGTGCTGAAAAGAATGGTTATGTCCTTTGGAAAAAGATGATCAATGTATTCAATAGTTTCTTTTAGAGGTACTTTTGTAAAAGTGAAACAACATCAAAACTAACCATTATATCACCCTCTTCAATTTTGAAACTATGCATTTTTTCAACAAAGTCGGCAGAATTTTTAATGTAATGGGGTTTTTTCCTATATGAGGTTGTAATAAAAATGTAAGATGTTTTGCAAGGTATATGTAGGAGAACCAATTGCACTAACAATAGGCCTTAAAGGAATATTAGGTTTATGAATTTTGGTAAACCATATAGTTTTGGTGAAATAGCTTCAGAGTTAGATAGTTTTTTTTATTTCTTCAGGAATAGATGATAATTTAATCAGCTTTTAGTTTTAAAAGAAACTTTTTGTTGGATCTTTTGGTATTTCACGATAAGTTTCTAGCCCCAAACAATAAAATTGTTCTATCTTAATGTTATAATCGTTCATCTTTAATACAACAGGTGCATTACCTTTATCTGATTTTAATATTATTATACTTTGATTACGTTTAAGAGCAAGTAAAACACGTCATTGACGAAAGGATAAGTTGCTCTTTAGAGGTTTTGTTTTACGTAATATGTTAACGGTGTTATATCTAACTTCATTAGCAGCATCAAAAGGTAATAATTTAATGGAGTTCTCGATATTGAAAATTATATCTTCAAAAGGTATTACTCTTGGTGTTATCGCAAAACTTCCTCCTTTAGATAGCGCTTCAATAACATAATCTGAAACAACATTATCAGAAAGGTTTATAACTGTTTTTTTATAATCCATAGATGGTCTATTATTTTGTTGTTTGTATAATTTATTAAATTTTTCTTTCTGACGTTGACATGAGACGTCAAAATTTATTTTCACAGATTTAAACGTTATAGAATCAATTTTATCCCAATCTTCTTTATTCAATATACATGAAATTTCTAAAGGTAAATATAAAAGATTTTTATCGGTGTTATCCAATAACTTCCTAGTAATATGTATTTGATTACGCAGAAGAGCATTTTCAGTCCTTCTGTAAATATTATTCGCTTGTTTGTTATTAAAATTTCTTTTAATATAGATAAACTTTGGGATAATTTTTTGGTCTCGGCATCGTAATAAAGATTTTGTTAAATGTGTTTTTGGCTTGTAATAAAGTGGTCGAACTGGTATAAATGGTATGAAAAATAATATAGTAAAGTAATAAGAGTAAAAAGTTCTCCAAACACAAATCGTTAAACTAACTGGAGATACTAACCATTCACCACAAATAATGCCTTTGAGTCAAATCGGTAGATTAACATAGGGCCAGTCTTTGGATTTGCTTGATTACCACAATTTTCTGTTAGCTTACTTCCACTGAACATCAATATAAAAAAATTACAATGTAACACTAATAAAATGATCTCGGACGCCAAATTATTTTTAATATTGCTCGGAATAACTAAACCGAGTTCTACACCAAAAATTTATCAAAATGTACAACAATAAAAATAAACAACTACAACTACTAAATTACTAAATAATCATTAAACATCAAATACCTGTTCTAACCTCTAGTATTTAAATGATTACGGAAATTTCAACTGAGGTGATGTCATCTTTCTATCAATATTGCGCAATCTCTTGTAATAATTCTTTACGTTGTAAGCCACACCCAAAACTGGAATTATCCTTATAAATTTTCTTCTTGAAATTGAATAAACCAATATTTATTGCATTTCTTGAAATTTTCCAATAAAAATTGCAATCATAAAATGAAAGCGTACGCAACAGTAGAATTAAATGTGTAGTTAAATTGTAATAAAAGTGTAAATAAAAGTAAAATAAAAGTGCCTGAAAAGAGCAAATGTTTTTATTTTTAGTATTACGAGTTAAAAGATATCTTACCATCAAATTAATGGCACTTGCACAAAATTTAGGTGAAAAACCCAAAAAAATCTTTCTGCTTCTTATAACCTTCATCAGGAAGTGAAAAAAATGGAGGCTTTGAATTTAGACGATGTAGCCGTGCGCGAAAGGATTTGCGCAAGGAATTTAGTCAACAATGACATATTGCGCAAACGTATTTGAGCAGAAAAATAAATTGAAGAGGGAGTATAAACTATTAAGAAGTATGCACTATAAACCCCTAAAAAGATATGCAAAGATATGCCTACCACATACCTATATTTCAATAATTAAAATTTTTCTTATATTTACAACTGAATGAATGAAAGACATTAAATTAAGGTATATTTAATACCACTCCAAATGGGTTGTTACAGGCTGACAAATTTCATTGTTAGCTTTTGCCGTAGAGAGTGTTCTGATTTGTCATCTTTAAGGCAGTTTAATAATATTTAATTTTTAATGACCTAGTTATTCTTTACTGAAATTTAATTTTACAGTTGGCTTTATACGTTTCCCAAACTGTTATATTAATAGCAGGCTGATGTTTATGTTTTAATTTTTCAACTTTGACATAATTGTTTACAACGTCTTTAACAATTTTTAACAAATATTACAACTGACGAAGATAACTGTAAGTTTTATCGAAACGTTTAGATTGTATAATTTAAAATACACCATTAAAAACCCCAAAAAAGATAAGTGTTTTATTATGAGTGATAATGGTGAAAGTTTACATTTTCAGATTGAATAGAAAGTTTGCATATCAAAAATAATCGTATAAACAAAAGTTCATAAAACTAATAAAAATGCAATGTCTAGAGTATTTTTATTTGATACCTGGAAGTACTCCATTGATAAGTAATGCTTTTTTTTTTTAAATTATAGGTTCGATTATTTATTACATACAAGACATAAAAAATGATATGTTTTGTTTACATTTTTGTAGAATTTTTTTCTTCATGATCCACATTTCATAAGAGTTTAATTACCGTCTATCTTTACCATATTTTCATTCTTATTATCTAACGTAATACTAATATATTGTAAAAACTAACCTAATATTTTTCCTTAAGACACAAATCATTCGAATTACTTAATCTTTGCGATAAAAAGTATAATTTTGCTGTACTTTAAAAGTGTTCATTGATGTCTGTTCAAGTTTTAGTAATGTATCACCGGTTCAGCTCCTTTGCTAGAATGATTTTGTATTCATTAATGTTTGGGACTATTTCAGATTCTGAGCTTTGATGATTCTTATTAAATTTACTATATTGATCAAAGTGCCTTTGTCAGTACATTTATGAAATTTAAATTTATTGCGACAAATACAGCTTAGTGGTTTCATAATGTAAATTGAAATCACAATTCATATATTTGAATAACAATGTTTCTTGGTGACTTAAATGTTTAAGCATTTTTTGATTCACGTGATTTTAGTAAACTGTTTTTAAAACTTAAAAAATGTTAAATATATACAATTTTATATGTATATATCCCTTTTTCACTTAAAACTCTTTCATTTTCACACCATACTGCCGAACTCTATGTGCGTATTTCAGGAAAAACCATAATCATAGACAAATTATCCATTTTAAGACCTAATTAATAGTTTTCAGTACATTCAAAGCAACGCAAGATCAAATTATGCAACTTTACCAATAATTTTTCAATAACCTTTACTGACGTTTACCGAGAATATTTGTTAGGACCTCATATTTTCTCACGGCTGGACTTGCTAAACAGGTGTGGGAATACTTTTTTTCATCAACAACTACCTGAACTTGTTGGCAGTTTTGTTAACATTAACGGATTTACTTGCACATAGTCTTAGACCTTTATTCTATCATTAGTAACGTACGTACATCTAGAGGAATGCCTTAATTGAATAAACGCAAAAAAATTATCACTCAACAAAACAGTCAATGTGTTGTATAATGTTTTGGTACATGCGCCTTCATTAGATCCGCTCCTGATGGATGCGCTTGAGGACAACAAGAAGATATACCAATTATATCAATCAGCACCGCTAGCAGCCCCACCTCAATATGGAGACAAAAATTTTAATCTGATTAGGGAAGAGGGACATGAATTCCAAACTCAGAGTCCAACAACCATTCAACAGTTCAAGAAAATAAGTGTGAGGTGGTTGCAAAACATTCTTATTGACTACATAAAAGTGAGATATCGGGATTCGAAAAAGTGAGACAACTAACAATTGAATTGACTGAGGTTAATAATTTTTGGGAAAATGTGCAACAAAATATAAGGAACACGCAAAGTGTGCTTCATAATATCGAAAATTTGGGTGTTTAGCAGTGTATTTAGTGAACAATTGAATTGGTTGATGCTAATAATTTTTTGTAAAATGTGTGACAAAATATAAGGAACATTCAAAACGTGATTCACATTTGAATGTTTAGTACTGTATTTATTTTTTAGTGGTTTTGAGTGCATTCTTCTGGATGTATGTAACTAAATGTTGGAATAAAAATATTTAATTTTTTTAATTTATATTTTTACTTCTATTATTTGAGGTAAAATATTCCTAGGATCCGTCAACCCTTTAAGAATTTAAAGGTGTTAAAAAAGTGAACTGATGAACTACATTAAAACAATAATTTGAAGAATACTTAAATATATTGTTAGTAAATTAAACATGAAATAAAACGTTAGTGTAAAGGATTATTAATAATTCTCATTAGTTTGTGCAATAATACGCAAATTTTGTTTCTGCATACCACATCAAGTATTTCAACACCTCATCCGGCCCAATTGAACCTGAATACCTGAGTTTATAAGATTTTCTGAACTTTTAACTTATGTGATGGAAATATCTTTTAAAAATCGAAAATAATATATATATATATATATATATATATATATATATATATATATATATATATATATATATATATATATGTATGATATAAATTCACACTGAATTATACGTTGCCTAACAGAAATCATTCTTTCCGACAATTTAAGACAGTTATCATGTCTGCATTCTTTCCTTTGAGAAACTAGTTGCAATGAATCTCAAAAGTAAGCGACAATTTATCAACGCACTAATAAAAATGGTTTCTGGGAACCATAAATTTATAACGGAATGTAAAAAAAATTAATTTGGAGGTCTTGGTATACCAATTATGATCATTCTAAAAAATATAGAAAGTGTATTTTTACTTTGAAGAATACTACATATTTCCATCTTTTTACTTTTATAGATTAATTCTCATATGACAATTGCAGAAATAGATTATTAGTGTAAAGCATTGCAAAAGGTAAATTTTACTGCATAATTGAATACCTGCAGCAAACTGCCCAGATACACAGAGACATACACACACACGCGCACCCGCACATGCGCACACACGCACGCGGACACAAACTCCCGCATATACGCACGAACATACGCACGCACACATACAGACTTACACTACACACTCACATGCAGGCACGCACGCAATAGTAATAATTAGTATTATTATGCTGTTTAATTCTCCATTAGTGTAATTACAGTTTGTATAACGACAGTAATGCAAAAAATATACAACACAGAAAAATTATACAATTCATAACTAATTCTATAATTATTTGTTTTCTTCAATACATCCTTGAAAGTTAATGCTTTTAAATTCTTGTCGAAATTTAAGACTTTCAGGATTGCAGCTTTATATATTTTGATAAAGGTTTCTTGGCAGTTGCAATTTTTCTAACTGCCTGTAAAGGTTTCGTGGTATTTCTCGTGTACAACCAATTACGAGCGTAACTATGTTTGTTTATGAACTTGCCATATCTGTTTCATCTCTGCTGCCAGTGCCGTATATTTAACTATTCATGTAGCAGGTGTTGGTCTTTTTGTCCAAGCAAGTCTGGTCTATTTTCAGGTACTGTATAATCGGTAAGTGTTGGTCTGTCCCAGTATAGTCTAGCGTCTACAGTCTCGTAAATTGTGGGAGGAACATATTTATAATATGGTACTTTGCTTTATATAGCTCTAATTTTGTACGCCAACCATGTATAGATAATTTTGCCTACATTATTGTGCTGTTGCATGCTCTTCCTGCTAATATCTTACATGCTCCTATCAGTTGGTCTATACTTTCTGGTTTCAAGTGGCACATTCTACATTTATCAGACTTGTTAGTGAAACCTAGTACAAATTTGTTGTAATTTAGTATGGCAATAATCTGATCCTACATACTTATTATGAAACCTTTCGTCTCAGGGAATAGGTATCCTCAATGAAGCCACATGAGTTGCGTTACGACCTATGTAGATATTATTGATGGTATTTATATATTTTCCGGTATTCTGCTCCATCTTTCAATTCCATCATAGCCATCTATTATTACTCCTGGTAAGAAGTTTTGACATATGGAGTGTCGATGTTCTATTTGAAAATAAAAAAATAGCGTCTAAGATGTACCGTAATTTTGTGGTGTAATCTTCTAAAATGTAGTATTCCACGACCTCCTTTACATCTTGGTAAGTGATAACGTGTAATACTGCTTCTTGAATGCTGTACACCTCCTTTTGTGAACTGCACTATAATTTTTTTGTTCAGCTTCTCAATTTCTGTTTTCGTCCAATTTACTATGCCAAATGAGCAGCTTATTACTGGAATAACATATGAATTAATAGTCAGTGTTACATTTTTAGACGAGAGACCACTCTTCAATTAGCATGTTACTCTATCGATGCATGTATCACTTAGAGTTTTTCTCATTTATATTATTATTATACATTATTATATTATATTATATTACCACCTACTGAAGACAATTACCGTAATTGTTATCAACACGTATAGATTTATACAAAGTATAAATATAAAAATACACCATTTCAAAACCAAAAACCTAAGTATTCTAATTATTTAATTTAATATGCTTCACGATCACTTATGCTTTCAAAGTTCTGTTGGAAATGATATCTACTTAAAGTTTTGCATTTTATTATTGCTTGACTATGTATCTCATATGGTTCTGTTACTTATCTTTACCTCTTTTTTTTACCTTCTAAAAATTTAACCATTTTTACAATAAAATTGCATTGTTTTATAAATAAACTTTTAAAATAATTGTATTGAAATTTTTCTGAAACGAATTTGAATTTATTGTTTACATGACTTAAGAAAGGTAATTTTAAGGTAACTATGAAATAGAAA
>JARFJB010002452.1:305000-382188 GCA_036346205.1 Vesta saturnalis | reverse complement strand
ATACATGTACTAAATTGTAAACCGATCGTATGCATATTTAAAATATCTAGCTATTTTACTATTGTATTTCTGTATGTATGTTTATACAAATAACACTAACAGTTGACCTCATTAGTAATAATATCTTTATACGTTTATCAAACTGTTATATTCATAGCTTATATTTGCGTTTCCAGTTTTCATAATTCAAAAATTTGTTTTAACATCTTAAACATTTCTAAGATATTTTATTACTACAGAGTATTTTAAGTAACTGTAATAATGGTGAAAGTTTACAACTCAGATCTTACGCATATGTAAGAATCAAATGACGGTTTATTTGATTGTTTCCCCTCTCATTTTCCCTGTCCTAATATCGAATTGATGTTAAGAAGGTGGTTTCGCAAGCCCTGCGTCACCAGTATAGAGTGCATGTTTCAGTGGGATGGGCAGTAACTCTTACCTCATAACCATTAATTAATAGGCGCGATCGTTGCAACTCAACGAAATGTCAAATATCGGCACCTATACGTTACTATGACAAAAGTCATGAGTGTAAACTGTTCACTCACCCTTAACCTGTAAAGTTTACTTCAAAATATCTTACACAAAATCTTATTAAAAGCTTTTATCTTTCTCAATAAATCCATATTATTCAATAAATTGGTATTACAACTATAATTATAATTTTGTAATTTTTTAAATAATAACAATACAAAAAAATGGTAATGGTAATTTAACGTTACTAATATTAAGATACTTAGTTTGTGAGTGTGAAATCGTGTATATTTTATTCATTTTTTACAAATTTGAACGTTTCGATAACATTTATAGTTATCCTCTTCAGTAAAAAGTTAAAATACTTATCATTTACTAAAGAAGATAATTGTAACTGTTATCGAAACATTTTGATTTGTAAAAAATTAATAAAAAATACCCAAAGAGCTTTGTATTTTAATTATGATACATAATCGTGAAAGTTTGCATTTTCATATGCTACTAATATTGGACACACTAAAACATCTGCGTAATTGCAAAACAAACATGCAGTTAGCCAGTAAATTTCCTCAAAATATTTCAATCTGTAAAAAATTAATAAAAAATACACAATTTGATACCCAAAGAACTATGCATGTTAATTATGAGAGATAATCGTAAAAGTTTGCATTTTCATATGTTACTAATATTGGGTACGCTAATCCATCTGGCTAGTTGCAAAACAAACATGCAGTTAGCCATTAAAGTTCCTTGAAAAATATTGGCTATGCTCGAGGATTTGGTATTTACAATGCCGCACATTGCATATAAAATATCCCATATTACATAAATAAACATAAATAAATTATAACAATATAAAAATGCGTAATAAAGTTAATCAACACTACCTTGGCAGGCTCATTGGTGAGAGATCAGAGTACACCAGATGAAATATCAACACACAAAATACCAATTTGGATTCTATAATAAACACGTGTCATAATTCTACTACTGACGGAAGGTGAAGTAAGATTACCGTTACATCTTCTTGCGCATAACATTGAAAACACAAACAATAATACGGCAGTTTACGGACGTCAAAGTGCGGTTTAGCACAAAATACAACAAATGTAAAAACCTACACTCATCAGTACTTCAAAAAGATCCTGAATTAAAATCTTAATTTTAATAAGATATCGTAATTTTGCAGCTAACCGATGAATAAAGTCTAATCTAAAACCAGACAATATTAGGCCCTCATAACAGAGCAAACAAATAGCTACCACTAACAAAAATAAACTCTCTGGTCTTATTTCCCTGTAGGTAAAATTCCACTGCTGGTATAGACAGCGTTATTCCTACAGACACTATCTTGAGCTTCTGAAAATACTCACATATAGTTTTATATTCCTGTAGTATCCTTAGTTAGAGACCAATAAAAAATGATGATTCTTTCATCCAATCCAAGTCGCTCAATAATACGTCTTGCAAGTAACGATACTGACCAAAATGTGCTTTCTCTGGAGGCCAACATTGGAGAAAAATTTAAACCCAACGTAACGTAATCTCCTTCTCTTAACTCGGTATTTTTCTTACGGAAACTTAATTTTTATGGCAATACGACGATGTTCTAACGATAATACAAGGTGGGCCATAAGTTAGTTATCACTAGCAATCCTTATATGTTGTTTTTCCTAGCGTTGTAGTAGTATGTTGTACACTTGACTACAGTTGTGAACTCGATAATTACGCATAATAATTGACACTAGCAGTTTGAGGTTATTTTGTTGTTGTTTGTTGTATGTTATTCAATCAACCATGAACAGAAAGTTAAGTACAAAACAGCGTTTATTTGTGTTACAATCATGGTAGAAATATGACCATCATTACAGTAATGTTTGTGATTTGTTTGTGGAATGTGTTCCAAACGTCGAACCTCCATCTCGACGAGGTATTCGGAAATTAAATTTAAGATCCGAAGCGACTGGGCCAGTGGCGGGGGCTTTCTCGTTCAGGTAGACCAGTATCTGTAACTATAGAAGGCAATCTTAATGTTGTTGAGCAATGTTTTATGTAATCACGTGCTAAATATCAAAGGGAATCGCCCAATAAGTATGGAGTAGCAAGTCCGTGAAGGCTGCAGAAAAATCTAAAATTGAGAGCATATAGGCCTACTTTACTTCTAGGCCTACATGAAGATGATCCTGACAGGCGTTTGGAATTCGGGGAGTGGTACACGATCCGACATGAAGCTGATCCCATGTTTCAGAAAAGCATTATTTGGAGCGACGAAGCAGGCTAATCGGTTCGTATTTTTTTAATGGAACTGTCAATGCTAAAAATTACTTAGATATGCTTCATGAAGGGTTCATAACAGTCACATAACAGTCCATTATTTGAAAATCTCCAGCCGGTTAAGGAAAAGTTGATGTGACAACAAGATGAAGCCTCGTCCTCCCCCTCCCCCATATTATGGACTTATTGTGAGAGACTTTCTCAATGAAAACTTTGATGAGTGGATTGGCAGACCAAGCACTATCGAATAGCCTCCACGACCCCCAGATATCACACTCATATTTTTTTCAGTCTGGGGTATACTAAAAAATGAGATTTATTCCGTCAACATTCGTAATGTTGAACATTTGAAGGATCGAATCTAATTAGAATTTGAACTTGCAAGATTTGCGACAAGATTTGTAAATCAGTGTTCAAAAGACACAATCTTTGTACAGCGAGGACACCACTTTGAGCATCTTTTGTACCTATTTTTTTTGTAATAATTTTTGTAGGTTAACTTTTGTAGTAAATTAGTACTTTATACAAATAAAGTGTTTGTATTTTCATTTTTGACAACTCAGCTATGGCCCACCCTGCACTTCAGAACAACTGAACACGTTACACTAGGACGTCAGTTCCTCTTCTAGGTGGTATTTAAATATATCGGCAACGCCAAAATGAGCACACCGTGCTCCGCTTAAAAAAAGCAGAGAATCCCATAAGGATAAATATGTTTCATAAAAACGTAGTTGTTCATAAATATGCTTTACGCGAAACACTAATTACTTTGCTTCGACACATATACAGCTAACAAATAATGTATATATAATACACGTATGTTACAACCAACCTACTCTTGGCATCGTGAAACGCCTAAACCATCATGTTAAGCTACTACATCTTTAAATCTTATGCTTATAGGTCTTACCTAACTAACCTAGCTACAGTTTCATAAATATGCAAGTCAATGAATCTAAAAATTACATTTTAATAAGCTGAAACGTCAAATTCTATCAGAAATTCTTTCCAATCACAAATCCCCTTAATGTCAATTTAGCAAAACGCACGGTCCCATTAGAACTCAATTAAACTAAGCTTTAGATAGCTAGTACTACAGTAAACCAAATAAACTTTCACCTATAACATGTACATTTTTAATAACCAATTCGAACAGTCAAAAAAACACATGGCCACGATAAAACAGCATTACACATATGAAAATGTAAACTTTCACCATTAACACTCATAATAAAATACTTATCTTTTTTGGGATTTTTTAATGGTGTACTTTAAATTATACAATCTAAACGTTTCGATAACACTTACAGTTATCTTCGTCAGTAGTAATGTTTGTTAAAAATTGTTAAAGATGTAGTAAACAATTTTGTCAAATTTGAAAAATTAAAACATAAACATAAGCCTGCTATTAGTATAACAGTTTGGGAAACATAAAGCCCACTATAAAATTTTTAGTAAAGAATAACTAGATCATAAAATTAAATATTATTAAACTGCCTCAAAGATGACAAACCAGAACACTCTCTACGACGAAACCTAACAATGAAATTTGCCAGCCAAAAAACACATTTAACAAAATTTAATCAAGTTATGATGTAAGTGTAAAGTTGTGAAAAACTTCAATTTTAAAATGATAGAAGCATCCACAAATCCAAACATTACATCAAATAAAATAACCCAGTTAAATCTAACAAAGAGATATCTTTATCAATAATTGGAAGTGTTATTAACAATGAAAAGCACAATGCAGAACGTTCTTTGTAATTTTTAATTTCAATTTAATTTCAACTACTTATGTTAAATTATAGTGCTGTGGTAATTTAACATATAATTGGTAAAGCATTTGCTTCAAGGTCTAGAAAAACATAGCAAAAACCTAGACATACCAAAATTGAAAACAAATTAAAATCAAGGCGTATCATTATGCTCTTTTTAATTATAAGATGCCAAAACCTATTTAAACAGAGATTTTCTTCTTGTCTATTAAAATTATTCGGGTGTTTATATATTTCAATAGCTTCACGTTGCAAACGAACATAATAATGGGTTTGTCTTGACAATATTTCCATATTGTCAAATTGAATGTCATGATTTAGATTATTCAGGGCATGGTCAGCCACAGCAGACCTCTCTGGTTGACCCAATCTACAAAATCTCATATGTTCTTTGCGTCTTGTATCAAAGCTACGTTTTGTGGTCCCGATGTATACTTTTCCACATGAACAAGATAACTTATACACTCCGGAAGATGATAAAGGGTTTGACACATCTTTGGTGATCTTAAATGTTCTTTAATTTTTCTTGTAGGTTTAAATCCTTACAAGATAATGGATATTCACTTACAGATATTAATAATGTTATTACACCTTCTAGGCGTAACCTTAAAGAAAAACCAGTTCTTAATGTTGGTACTGCTTTTCTTCCTTTTATAGCTAATGTTACAAATAGAGTTGAAAGGGTCCTAATCAAATATAGCATTAGGACTATTTTTAAATTTTGTTAAATGTGTTTTTTGGCTGGCAAATTACATTGTTAGCTTTCGTCGTAGAGAGTGTTCTGGTTTGTCATCCTTGAGGCAGTTTAATAATATTTAATTTTATGACCTAGTTATTCTTTACTAAAAATTTTATAGTTGGCTTTATGTTTCCCAAACTGTCATACTAATAGCAGGCTTATGTTTATGTTTTAATTTTTCAAATTTGACAAAATTGTTTACTACATCTTTAACAATTTTTAACAAACATTACTACTGACGAAGATAACTGTAAGTGTTATCGAAACGTTTAGATTGTATAATTTAAAGTACACCATTAAAAAATCCCAAAAAAGATAAGTATTTTATTATGAGCATTACATATGTTTCACGCACTGCCTCATAAAATCGATTATGTCAACAGGAGAAGATACCTTTCTCACAATCTCAGAGCAAATCTGAAAACATCGTTTTCATCAAGTGAGTGCTAAAAATAGATTGTACTTAATCCGAAAGACTTCAATAAACAAAAAAATTCACGGCTAATAAAAATTTATTTTAACAGATTTATATTACACCTTTTTCCATGTCACCCCGACTTGCAATTTCCCCTATACAACTCTTAATCTAACTTTCAATACAAAGAAGGGGTGTATGCCTATCTCAACAATAACATCACTTACAAGCGGTGTTCTTCTTTGGAGAATCAAAAAAATTCGACGTGACTTGGTTCAAACAATCTTGTCATAATTTGTGAGATCCTGCTGTTGCATCTATAAGTCTTCTAAAGAGAGTACCTTTCAAGGCTTCCTTGATTACATTAATTTGCTTGCTCATTATCCTCTGTCTTAGTTCCGACCTCCATTCTGGTATTTACATGTTCATAACTCTAATTAACCTCAATTTTCATTTACCAATAATCTTGTTAGCCATAGAGCAGAAACATTTGCTATATCATGTAATTTCACACACACAGTATGTAGAACAAATATCAACTTGTACCAAGTGAACGTAGACTACATTTTTTACAACGCTTCTAGGGTCGGGAATTATGTTCCTACTCCCTGTTTTCCTCTCACTGTAATACAAAAAAAATGTATAATAGCCGTTCAGAGGTTTAGCAATTCCAAATACGAATACAAGTGTAATTATACTTAGATACATCGATTTATTGTTAGGTAGTGACGTTTACTTGATTTGGTTTACATATCGAGAATTACGTACAACGCTAATACATTATAACAAAATGGTGCAGGTACCCTGTATATTTAGCTAGAGTCAGAAGGTATTACTCATAATATATCTCTATATGTCCTGCTGTCTTACACAAAATACTAATCTCGCTTCAGTTACAATTTTAATCACAATGGGTCTAAGTCACATAAATTGTTACCTTAATTTCAAACTTATTATTGTAAAAAATAGTAGTAATAGAAACGTTGAGAAAAGTGTTTCAGAGACTTAGTTTAATACAAGCTGTGGCACATATGACGCCCCTCATCGAGATCTTTAATTTGAGCACCATGATGATAACTCGGTGAATGCACATGATGCCCCTCGTTACGATTTTTCAGTTGAGTACATTATGGTATATTTGCGAATTATTGTTTTCCTGCTACAGCTGATCTTCGTTTGAAGCCAACATAAGGATTAAGGTGAACGCACACGATACTCTCCTCATCGAGACCTTTTATTTGCGTAGCAACGATATGCTTATGATTTTTGTTTTCCTGCTACAACTGATCTCCGTTAGAGATAGAAGTGGGGATAGATTTACTTGGTGCCCCTTATCCAGACTTTTCATTTTAGTACCATTAATATATACGTGAGGTTTGTTGCTTTCCTACTACAGCTAATCACCTTTTGAGATAAATGTAGCGAATGGGATTGGTTTCCCATGTTAATTGTTGATGTTGATTATTTAAGACTGCATATCAATTTTATCAGCACTATTCTTCAATTTAGCAGGGTTCAAGCAATAATGCATGTATAGGCCACTTTGATAACTAGGGCCAAGCTCTAGATTAGGTAAGCTCACCATAGACCGTAATGCCACCTTCATAGCTGGTTTAGAATACTTTCCTCGTAGGTACAATCTAGTACAAATCTCAACCTTGCCATGCGTCTATTTTTTTATCCAACATACTATAACTTTAGCATAAGAATCTCGGAATTGCAGTCTAGAAACAAACACCTTATCTGTATATGAGCCAAACTTTTAGAGGAGACGCATCCAGCCTAAAAACGAATCATGATTTAGCAAGAAAACAAACCCTCCGTGTTAATCGAGATATAAACCAGCATTTTAATTGGAGACATTCTACTTTAGTACAAATGCGAGTCCTCACCTTAATCAATTTTAGATATGATTCTGCATCCTTGTCTAGATATTAACACCATACTTTTGTCCATATACAATCTATTAGGTAATCTATTAGGTAACCGCGCTTGTTGATTGTTGCAATTTTTACTTATCAACGTCATTATTTGCGTTCAATTTTGTGCTTTACATGTTTCATGCACTGATGGCCCTTTAACAAGTTTAAACACTCGGGAAAAAAATTTCTGTCCACAAATTCAGCTCTTTTATCTTCGACTGGCCTGAATTTAACAAATTGTACAGACTTTATAATTAATGTTTTATGCAGCAGGTTATAACTGAACATTTCTGAGAATCTTTAAGTAACCTCGTTTCCAGTAAATTAGTAAAACTGCTAGATAACCTTGAAGAATTAAGTTTGTCATGGGCAGTGGGTTTGTTTCTTGGCTAAGGCTATGACAATGACCTTTAAAGAAATTTACGAGTCATGCACCATTAAAATTGTGATATAACCTCATGCCTATTCTGAGAATATTAATTTAACCTCATTTACAGGAATCGATCCTATTTTTAGGTAACATTGAACAGATCAATGATACATACTTTTCTAAGAATCTTTGAATAACCTCGATTTCAGGATTTTTTTGGATAATTTGGAAAAGGCCGATGAGCTATACTACTAATGTAAACCTACTTAAGTCTGCTTCTCTAAATTGCTTAGTTCTTTTACAATGTGGCCAGTTTGCATAACGTGACTAATTCATGTATATACGTTCGCATACAAATGTATAATAACGTATACTAAAAAATTCAAATATTTTTTTATGTCTGTGAAGAAGGCTACAGAACGGCTGTATCTAACTTATTTATATTTCCTTTTAAATTAAATGTACAAACTGGTAATTTTACATGTTTAAACATAAAATAGAATAACACCTACTTTTGTTTAAATTATTAACCAAACCACACACAAATTAATAGTAATTTATTATATTACGCGATAATGGGGCATTATAACACCGAGTCAAATATTAATTCACGAGTGGCAACTGCCATATAAAGTAGTGATGGGACCTCTCTACCTAAAAATAATCGATCATTCGACTGTACACATATCTCTAGATATTTTGAGTGGTTATGCGAAAATCATTCAAAGGGTTTGTTGATCGAAACAGCACTTACTCTGTCGCGTCACTCATCATCGCAACCATTCGTTCCTCTTTTATCTCACTCCCAGGCTCCAGTGACCAGATCGAATTATTATTACACTGCAGTTTCGGTCGTAGTCGCGAACGCCACATTTAGGTTACTTATACAAACCTTACATTTTGTAGCCTGGCATACGGGTCATTTTTGCTTGCACCGTATTTAGTTTGGAAATAAGCGCGCCTTTGGATTTATTTAAATTTTATTGAATCATTCGACATCAACGAACATTAAAAATAATTCTTATTCAAGTTTTAATGTTTGAAAGGGTACGTAGCACAATATTCTAAACACAACAAATTTTTAAATTGGATGTCAGGTTCAGTGTATATGACTAAACAAAAATGTTATGTACAAAATGAAAGGAAAACGTTTCTTGCACAGCTACATTCCACACTGGACTGATCCGTTGATTTTATAAAAAATCTCCCAAACTATAGATTTTTTATTACCAATGCGGCGACTGATTTTAATTTTCGAAATCGACTTGCTGCACGATTGATTCGTCTTCAGTGAAACTAAACTTAACACAAATGCGAAGGGAAAGATAAGGGAGAGAAAAAATTGCACCCACCCAGACAACAGTTTTATTAGGATATAATAATAATTATTAGTACATGCACGTGCATCGGTGTAAGCGATTATGTTATCCCAGATGTAATACATCTGTGGCGATTGCCGATTGTACCGAGCCGACTTGGCAATTCGAGACTTGAGAACTCGTGTTCTCCTGAGAAACGAGAGAATGGCCTTTTCAAAAGGAAATCATTCGAATGATCATTCGATTGTAAATTTCACTCCAAAGGTGAAGTTTGAATTACTGAAATCATTCGATTGTGCCCATCACTAATATAAAGGTAATAGGTGTGTACAGGGTGGCCAACTAAGAATGCGAGGTACTGTATCTGGGAAACTATCCATCGTAGAGGCTTGCTCAAAAAAATTTATTACTAAAATGGCCAATACAAAAACCTGGAAAATATTTTCAAGTTTCTGAAATGGCCGCTAGGGGGCGTAACTGCAATCTTGAATCTGAAAAAGTGATGTTTCTGTGAATTCTGTTATATTAACCTAATAAAAAAATTTTATAATATTTGAAGTTTTGTTAGTTTCACATGTCGTCGCTAGAGGGCTTTGTTCGACATTCCTACAGAAACGGTTAATTTTCGCAAAAACATTAAATGCATTGGTATGACTTTCTTTTCATGAACAAGTAGCTAAATGATGTCTAAACAAGCTCGCGAAAACCGCATCTCGATGTCTTGTTCCTAACCTAAAATATCGGCCAAAGAAAACTTTATATGAAAATCCCTTAAATTTTTATTTTTTTAACTATATTTTTCTGGAATTGTTTCTATTATGTGGCCCTAAAAAGGGCCGATTTAAAGGAGGAAGGTTTTTAATGCCCCCGTAAATGGTCGAAATGCTGACCATCACGCTCTGTGCATTGCTGAAGCCTCTCGTGACTAGACAAAACTGCAGCTTCAATTTCGGCTCTCGGTATGTTACGTATTGCGTTACGAATCCGGTTTTTCATATATTCTCTAGTAGTAGGTTGAGTCCGAAACACGATGTCCCTTAAGCGCCCCCATAAATAAAAATCGAGGCAAGTTAAGTCTGGCGATCGCGGAGACCATGGAAACAGACTTCCCCTTCCAATCCACCGCTGTTGAAATACTGCATTAATATGCTCTCGCACATTATTACCAAAATGTGCTGGGCAACCATCCAACTGCAAAAACAACTTTTGCCTTGTTTCCAGAGGCACATCTTCCAACAACAACGGTAATTGATTGGCCAAAAAGTCAACAAATACATTGGCATTTAGGGGTTGCTCGAAAAAATATGGCCCAATAATTCTGCCTCCCAGTATGCCACACCATACATTTAAACTCCAACGTCCTTGGCGCTGAACTTCACGCAGCCAATGGGGATTTTCTGCAGACCAATAGTGCATACTGTGCAAATTGACTCTTCCGTCACTACTGAAGGTGGTTTCATCGGTCCAAATAATTTGAAATAAAAATTCTCTATTTTCGCGTATCATGCCTAACATCCAATGGCAATAGTGTAACCTTCGTTCAAAATCTTCCTCTTTCAAGGCCTGATGCAAAACGACATGATATGGGTGCATTATTAAAGTAATTAAACAAAGTTTAAACGAATACCTATATATTTTGATGGCCATTAGAACTTACCTATGGTCCTTCAAAATCTTTTGAACCGTTGTCCGTGATATGCCCAACTTAGTGGATCATGCTTTTGTGCTAACATGAGGATTTCCTTCAATATAACCCAGTACACGGTTAATATTTTCTTGTGTTCTTCCAATTCTTTGCCGTTGAAACGTAGGCCGAAAACTACCATTGGCTCGTAAGCTCGCCACTGATCGGGCAAAAACTCTTACATCGCAAGGACGCCGATTTGGATATCGAGCCGCGTAAACTGTTTTAGCTACTGCGGCATTCTGAAGACATTCAAAATAAACCGCAAGCATATCAACAGCTTCATTATTCGTAAAACGCATTTTGAAAGCACAAAAATTGCTCAAAGTAACGCGAAAGTATTGACAACTATTGACAATTTGAGGATTATGTATGTTTTGTTTAGGTATCTGTTTCCATTACCTGCTTCTATTAATTGTATTTTTCGTATATATCCATAGGGAACATGCATTTAAACAAACAAAAGATAGGCCTTTCGAATAACTTTTAGCATTGCTTACTTGACCGTATAAATTTCAAAAAGGGAGATTTTATTCTGGTGAATAAATTTACAAACATTTAAAATCGTAATTTCTCGGTAACCTATTCAGAGCCGAAATTGAAGCTGCAGTTTTGTCTAGTCATGAGAGGCTTCAGCAATGCATAGAGCGTGATGGTCAGCATTTCGAGCATTTACGGGGCATTAAAAACCTTCCTCCTTTAAATCGATCCTTTTTAGGACCACAACTTACATAATAGAAACAATTTCAAAAAAATATAGTTAAAAAAATAAAAATTTAAGGGATTTTCGTATAAACCTTTCTTTGGTCGATATTTTAGGTTAGGAACAAGATATCGAGATGCGGTTTTCGCGAGCTTGTTTAGACATCATTTAGCTACTTACTCATGAAAAAAAGTAATACCAATGCATTTAATTTTATTGCGAAAATTAACCGTTTCTGTCGGAATGTCGAACAAAGCCCTCTAGCGACAACATGTAAAACTAACAAAACTTCAAATATTATAACATTTGTAGCCCAAGAATAGCACATTTCAACGCGCCCAAGTTTGTTAAAATCGGCTTAGCCGTTTCGAAGATACAGGGGGTTACCTAAGGAAACCTTTGAATACCCGCCTCCACTTTATTTTTAGACATACGTCAAAAAGTGCCAAACAAAAAAAGTTTTGATTATACTCGACTTCAAAGATCAGTTATTTTTTAATAGGTTAATATAGCAAAATTCACAGAAACATCACTTTTTTAGATTCAAGATTGCAGTTACGCCCCCTAGCAGCCATTTCAGAAACTTGAAAATATTTTCCAGGTTTTTGTATTCGCCGTTTTAGAATAACTTTTTTTTTACGCAATCCTCTACGATGGATAGTTTCCCAGATACAGTACCTAGCATTCTTAGTTGGCGGGCTTTCCAAGCTCCTTCAGCCACAATCATGGATTTCCAGCATATATACATACATTATGCATATATGCATGGTGGGATTAAGAATGGGTGTGGTCAGTATAGGATCGGAAGGAACGGAGTTAGGGTTCTGAGGGGGGAAATACTACCCCATCATTCACCTAAGTAGCCGCACATGGTGTGCATATACCCAGTGACCATGCCGCTACATGGGTATGAGGAAAACCCCCTGAAAAAATATCATACAAGGTAGACGGTAAGGGGAATGGCACCCATTACGTCCCGAATGCTAAGCAGGTCGTGTCACCACTACACTACCAGCTCGGTACTAACTCATGAAAAGGGAGGAGCGTGATTCTAGATAACTGGATCATTATAGGTAATTAATATTGTTACAGAGTTACTAAAAAAGAATTTATAGGAAGTATGGGAGAAAAAATCTAACTACCTCCCGGACTTACCGATTCAGTGACCTATCGCTTACCTTCCACCTTTACATGTAATTGTATACCTATTGCTTCATTAATTTCTGTACACTCACTTCATACGTACTCAGCATGTACTGTGAAAATGACACAGTTTGCCTGAATTATGGAAAACCGAAAATTCTGTTGTGACAATTGTGTAAGATAATTGATAGTTGTGCTTTATTTAACGCTAAATATTGCAGACATTAATTTATTTCTGTACCTAATTGTAAAGATCCTGTGAGAAGCAGAGAAGTTACACAACTACTGGCAGTAGAGCACAAAATTCCATACCTTAGAGCTATCACTAACTGTTGATCCAACAATATGAGAAACAATTTGCAAGTGGCTTTACAAAACGTTTATTGCCTGTTAGAAGAACATACCTACCTACACTTAATAAATTAAAGAATTAATACTAAAGTCCCTAATATTTTGTACAATAAAATTTATGAAATACAGGTTGTGGTAACAATATAAAACAACCTACTTATGTATTAACTTGTGACAGTCAGCTTAATAAATTATTTTCTTAGTATAGCGGTTGCATAAATTGGTTTTATTTTAACTCAAAACATTGAATATTGAACAATAATTTAGGTATATAAAGATTGCATGTGCCAAAACAGCTTTCAAATAAACATTTTCTCGTTGTACATAAATTTTGGTTATCAAAGTTCATGCATGTCCAAAGGATAATCACATTTTTTATATGTAACAAAAATTTACGATTTTCATATCAGGCTTTACATTAACAAAAATTTATTAAGACATAAAAAACAGTTGACAGCGGTCAAGATGTAAAACATGTCATAAAAGTTCAGTCCATAAAAATATCTAATTGAAGCGTTGAAAAGCGTAACATTCTTTACCTATCACGTAATAAATGCATTTGGTAATTCGAAGCATAATTTGTTTTATTGCGCACATTTTTCAATTAAAACTTTTTTATATAAACACGGCTTAAAATCGTAAAATGAAATATATGTTATATATTATATTACATTTTACATTTCTCTTCAAATTTCTTGCAAAATTAGTTTTTTTTTAATAACTACAATAAACAGCAATGGAAGCAATAATATTTTAATTAATACAACAACCGTTGAAAGAGTTACATTTTTTCTAAGGTTGGGGTATTAATTAATATACATACAGAATCAGTTTTTAAGGCGTATTTGCTCTGTAGCGCCTTGACTATTTACAGGCAAAAATGTGTGTTATCCCAGGTTGTTGGTATCCTTTTTTGACGTTTTTTTCTTTAAATATCGGTGAATGTACAAATGTGTTCCATATCTCCTGGCGACAGTAACTAACTTTCTTATTTTAAATGGAACACTCTATGTTTTTTGAAATCCGGAAAGAGCGCAAAATTTTGAGTCAAAAACATGAGATAGGTGCAAAGATCTTGAGGGACCCTTATAACTTTTTTCATATGATATATCTGAATTTATTTTTTAGCACAGCGTAAGAACATAGAATGGTCTAACTTCTGAAATTAAAATATAATGGAAAATAATATACCAAGTGTTACATTTTCCATGCCACATTTAGCTAATTTTAAACTGCGAAAACCTTTTTTTTTCATATGGAACACCCTGTATTTTCTTATGCCCAATTATGTAAAATTAAATTATCTTTCTTCTGGTATAGCCAGTGCAGGGGTTAAAGTTAGTAGTTTTTGAGATATTTGCAATTTTCTTTCCACCAAACAGATTTTCAAGGGTTTTGCTTAAAAATTGCATATAACATTTTCTTTATACATAAATAATTAACCGAAAGATTTGAAATTATTTATTTTTGTTAATTATTTTTACAAACAAAAATGCTTTATTATGTTTGAGATAGGTACTCGAACAACATACGAATAGTCTAATTGGTACGAAGAAGGCGTTGACAAATTTATGCAAAAAACAAAACTACTGTCAGTTTCTCAGTAGTTTTGATGATCGCATTTAATTCCTTGTTTTACTACCTGTGTTTGTTATCCCATTAATATTACCTCGTATAAAACATTAATGTGAATTACTCTACTCAAGAATTAGTTGATATGACATATATTAGGAGAATGTCATAGAAATTGTTTATTGGCGTGCAGAGTATATGGTGCGTGATATCCTGACAAAGAAAATGTCAAGTTAAATGTTTTGAAAAACTTAAGGAGCGTTTTGAACTTACTACTAATGTTAATTATAAGAAGAACTCCCGTCAAGGGAAAATGAATGGTGAAGCTATGCAATTTGATATAGTTAATGCAGTAGTTGAAAATCCCAATATTACTACTAGACGAGTTAGTGCAGTCTTGTATGTCGGTTAAACTTCGGTAGTTAAAATATTGCGTAAACATAAGTTCCATGACTATCATCCTGGATTTGAACAAAAACTTAGTGAACAGGATTATCAAAACCGTATAAATTTTTGTAAATGGGTGCTGACTAAAATACACGAAGATCAATTATTTTCCAGATATGTCTTATTTACTGATGAGTGTGCTTTATCTAACAGATCTCAACCAAATCGTAGAAATTATCACTATTACGACAATGAAAACCCTCATTTTAAAATCTCTATAGATAAGCAGCTACCTTTTTTCATCAATGTATCGGCAGGTATTTATGGTCAATACACAATTGGTCCTTATTTATTAGAAGAAAATTTTAATGGATAAAGGTATTTACAGTCTTCACATAATAATCTACTTGATTTACTCGAAAACGTGCCATTGGATGTAAGCAGGCGCATGTGATTTATGCAAGATGGGGCTCCACCGCATTATAATGTAATTATTCGACGAATTTTTGATAGCTTATTTCCTAACAAATGGATTGGACGAAGCGGTCTAGTCACTTGGCCTCCGAGATCTCCCGATCTAAATTGTTTAGATTTCTTTCCCTGGGGACATACTAAAAATCTTGTTTACCAAGAAATTTCAGAAAATGTAAAAGATTGAAAAACCAAAATACGACATGCTGTTATACAATTACACTGGAAATGTTGAAAAGTGTATAGCGGTCATTTAAAGAAAGAATTGAGTTATGAATAGCAAATAATGGGCGGAATGTTGATCACTATTGAGAAATTAATTTTTATTGTTATTATTATGTTATTAAAGTTATTATTGAAAATTTGTTCTCGTTATTTAACAATACGTTATAGTTAATTTTAAATTAAAAGCAGTTTTTACTTTTTTATGTATAAGGCAATTTTTAAGCAAAATCCTTATAAATCTGTTTGCTGGAATGAAAATTGAAAATATCTCAAAAACTGCTAACTTTAACCCTTGCAATGGCTATACCAAAAGAAAGATTTAAATTTACATAACTGGGTATACAAAATTCAGGGTATTCCATTTGAAAAAAAAGTGTACGCACTTTAAAGTTAGCTAAGTGTGGCATGGAAAATGTAACACTTGGTATATTATTTTCCATTCTATTTTAATTGCAGAAGTTAGACGACTATGTTCTTACACTGTGCCAAAAATTAAATTCAGACATACCATATGAAAAAAGTTTTAAGGCTCCTTCCAGACTTTTGCACCTGTAATTTTTCTCTTATCATGTTAAATATCTCCGATACCTTAGGGTTTAGTATAGGGTGTGACATATGTTTTTGACTCAAAATTTTGCGCACTTTGTGAATTTCAAAAAATATATAGGGTATTCCATTTAGAATAAAATCATTAGTTACTCTCCAGGAGATATGGAACACCCTGTGCATTCACCGATATTTTTAAAAAACGCTAAAAAAGGATACCAACAACCTGGGATAACACACATTTTTCTCTGGTAAGTAACTAAGGCGCTACAGAGCAAATACACACTAAAAACTCACCGTGAAACTTAATTTACAGAGCAGTTATGAAAAATATGGCAACGCTATTTATTTTTTAACAACATAATGTCTTGACAATTTAAAAAGTCACCGGTATCACAGACGCGTTAAAAATGGAATTTTCGTAAACATGCACTCCGCTAGTGTCCGAACCGATCTGGTGGAGTTGTGGTGGTAACATGTCCTGCTTAGTATTCGGGAGTAATGCGTTCGATTCCCGTTACCGTCTACCCTGTATGAGGTTTTCTAATCACACAGGTATCTAGGAAAGGTGTTTACAACGCTCTTCCACATAGAGTACACCTCAAAATAAGTCGATTTAATTAAACTTACCTTAGTACAAAAGTTGATAATAACCGAGCTACAGGCCTTCAAAGTTGATAATAATAATAAATAAATCACATTTTCTTTAATATCTTTCAACGAATTCTTTTAACGAAATTTGGTATACAGGGGTTCTTGGAATGAGAAATTCAAATTTGTGAGCGATCTTATTGTATCTCCTAGAGGGCGTCACAAGCCACAATTAGGAGACCTTAAAATCACCATAACTTTTTTGTCCCACGGTGTATGTCATTTTGGGCTTGATAAATCTTTTTTCCTATCTTTTCCAGTTAAGAAAGGTATACTTTATTGAAATCGCTGGAAGAAACCCTTTCCAATAAAAACGCAACTGAAGCTAATGACGCATGTAAATTATCAAAGTGAGTCGAAAGCTATTACAAGGTATTGCGATTTCTTTTAAATGCTTTGGTAAACGTAAACATTGTTCCTTGTTTGAAACATTGTCAACTCTGACACACTCTCGGTATTTCCTAGACAATATCCAAAAACCAATAACCCATCTTGCTCCGCTACACGTCTTGTTGTCAATTGACGATCTTCTCTGACCGTGTCATTCACAAGATCGATGTTCTCTTGACAGGAAAGAGCAGAATGTCCAAGTACGCCAACCATATCTGTATGAATTTCTGTAGGTGTTAAACTTTTATTTTGTAGGTCAATCAAGTGATTACAGCATGAAGCTCACCTTTTTCCATTTATCAAAATATTCGTCCAATCGCTACTTTCAACTTATACAACTTTGACACTATTAAAGCTCAACTAACCAAATTTGGCAGTTTGGTTGTCAATAAAATAAAAAAACAAGTGCGGTTACTAGGGGCAACATATTTCAAAACCATATATGCTAGGGACAAAAAACATTTTGTTCACCGACGAAGCGTGTTTCGCAGCAAGAGGGCTAGATAATTTTCATAACGAACACGTTTATGCAGACGAAAATCCGCATGCTATTAAAGTTAGACAATTTCAACATGCATTTAAAATTAATGTGTGGGCAGGGTTAATAGGAAATATTAGTGTTGGTCCTAATTTTACCCTAAAGATTAACCGGTGAAATTTACTTGCAACATCTTCAAAATACCCTGCCAAGTTGACTGGAGGATTTACCTCTACAAGTTCGTAGAGATATGTGGTTCGTGCACGATGAGGCTTCACCACATTTTTCATTACCTGTTTTAAATTACTTAAATGAAGAGTACGGAAACAACTGTGGCAGCATATTCAGAATGCCACAAGTAATCTTCGAGATAATGAAGAAATTATGTAAAGGGTTCATTTCCATTTTCTGCATCGTGTAAATGTTTGCATGAGTGAAAACAGCGGGCATTTTGAACAGTTTTTATGACATTTTTTGTATGTGCATTTAAGTTTTCAGTTTAATTTTTGTGTTAAAACCGCTTTTATCTTATTTTTTATCCTTAAAAACAAAGAAGTAAAAACATAAAAACAAGGAAAATATTTTCTTGGAAAGGTTTACTTCTAGCAACTCCAATAAAATATACCTTTCTTAACTTAAAGGGAAATATAGGAAAAAAGATTTGTCAAGCCCAAAGTGACATACACCGTCGCACAAAAAAGTTATAGTGGTTTTAAGGTCTCCTAATCGTCACTCAAATTTGAATTTCTCATCCCAAGAAACCTCTGTATACCAAATTTCGTGAAATGAGCTCGAATTAGTCGAAGGATATTAAAGAAAATGTGATTTATTTGTTCAACTTGACACCTTGTAGCTCGGTTATCAACGTTTGGACTAGGTAAGTTTAATTAAATCAACTTATTTTAAGGTGTACTCCATGTGGAAGAGCATTGTAAAGTCCATTCCGGGACAACTTGTATATATAATATATAAACATATATATATATATATATATATATATATATATATATATATATATATATATATATATATATATATATATATATATATACTATATATATATATATATATATAAGTACCAAACGATGAGGGTGGAATACAGTATAAAGACGAAATAAGTTAGAGAAATGATTTTTGGACCTGGGCTAGATTTTAAGAGGCACTACATTTTAAACATATTTTAGATCATACAGGGTGTTTCATGTTATTAGAGCAAACTAAACTTATACTTTTTGAAATAGAACACCCTATATACTAATTATGACATTTTTAGGAAACCCATAAAATACGCTTTCATTTAATACCAAATTGTATGGGTCTACTTCCTTTGGTTTAAGAGATATTCAATTGTTTTTCAAGCAAAATACCCCACTTGAGGCCGCCGCCATTGTTTGTTAGGCGACTTTCGTGTATTTCAAAATGGCAGAAAATTGTTTGTGGTCTTGTAGCATTTTGAAATTTCTGAATTTTAATAATGTACTGGGCGTGTCACTGTTTGTATGTATATAACTTTTTTTATTTTTTTAAACGCACCCCCCATGCTGTTCATGTCATTCGATATCTCGTTTGATATTCTTTCCTTTTCATCAAGCATGTCTTATACCTAAAATTAATCATTTTCATAATATTTTCAGTTTATTTGTGAAATTTGCCTTAGTAATGCAAAAAGGCAGAAAATAAAGGTATTAAATTGGCCATGGGATTGTAGTTTCTTACTAAAAAGAAATTTGTAGTAAAAACAAGAATTAACCAATTACAAATTGATTTAATGAATTATTTAAAACTTAACATACTTTTTTGAACAAAATTAATTAGTAAAATTTGTGAAGTACTCAATTTGGTTATGTTCAGATCAGCGATTTCATTTTTTACGTCTCTTTGTAAATGTAAACGTATAAGGATAGTTTCATGCTAAAGAATTTTTTAATCAACTTGTATTAATTTATAAAAGAAACTTTCGCGTTCCTTTTCATGCTAAAAAAAATATAACAACTACAAATTGACTGAATTAAATTATTCTAAATTTAACAAAATTTTTTGAAAAAAATTGATGCATACTCTACACAAGTCACTCTTTTGTTCAAGGCAAATTTAAATCAATCCTTAATAAAATTTCTAAATTTAAATCAGTCCTTAAAATTTCTGAGGTACTGAATTTGACTATGTTTAAACTAACTTTTCGATTTTCTTCTTTTTGTAAATTTAAATTGATTACTGATCAAATGACAAGGATTATTTGGAATTAATGTTTAAACTCGAAATTAAAAAACAAGGATGCCATGACAATATTGCGTTGAAAAAAAGAAAAATTGTTTGTAACAATTGGTTCTATTCAGTTTGAACCTAATTTGTGTTTTCATTTATTCAAAGTGCTGAAAATGACTCTTAATATTCAGGAAATGATTTTAATGATTTTTATTCTTGGAGAATGTCAAAAAAATTGCTTACTGGCAAGTAGAATTTATGCAGCAAGATATACCGATGCTGAAAAAAGCAGAGATCTAATGTGTTTCAAGATCTTTTACATAGACTTGAAGAAACAGGTAGTGTTAAATTTAAAAAACGGAAAGTAGCTAATAAAGCAGCGACAAATGACGAAAACCAACTTACAGTTTTACTTACAATCTAAGGAAATCCTCATGTAAGTAGTTCACAAATATCACATATGACTGATATAAAAAAAAATCTAGTGTGAAAGATATATTAAATGCCCATAAATACCATGGATGTCATATAAAATATCATCAACAACTATATGGCCAAGGTTTTGAACAAGGAATTAATTTTTGCAACTGGTTTTTGCAAAAAATTGCATAAGTTCCTAATTTTCACAATTCTATATTATTTAGTGACGAAGCTACTTTCAAAAGCAATGGTTTAGTGAATTCTCATTGGATCAGACACGTTGACCAACAAAATCGGCGGTCACTAAATATGAGGGGGGATTATTGGGTCCCATGTTATAGGTCCTTATTTTTTTGAACCGGCGAGGTGTATTTAAATTATTTAGGAGATGTGGTTCTAGCATGATGGTGCACCCGCCCACTACCATCGAGACTTACAAACATTTTCAAACCGAGTAAGCATCGAATGACACGAATATCGTGGGAGGAGGTGTCATTTAAAAAAATTAAAAAAAAGTTGTTTTTACATTATTAAAAAAATTCTGAAAATTAAGATATTTCAAAATACTACAGGGCCACCAAAAATTTTTTGTCATTTTAAAATAAACAGAATTCGCCTAACAAATCTGTGGCGGCCACCGCAAATGGGATAATTGTTTCGAAATACAATTATCAAATGAAAGCGTATTGTATGGACTTTCCAAACATGTAATAATATACAGGTAGTTTCATTAAAAATATATAAGTTTAGTTTTCTCCAACAACATCAAACACCCTGTATGATGATTTTTTAAATGTAGTACCCGTGGTCCAAAAATCATTTATCTAACTTATTCCGTCTTTGTACAATCTTCCACCCATCCACGTTTGGCCACCGTGTACATAAGATAAAGGACAAAAAGAGACTGTTAAATGCGAAAACAAAAAAAAATACAACAACGCAAAAACGGCTTTTGTGTCATTTCGTTCGATGCCTGTCGCTTTGTTATTATTGACTTCAGAAAAAATGCGTGAAGGAACATGTTGTAGGCAATTATGTGCTTAATAATATTGAGGGTTTTTTATTCTATTTATAATTGATGTGTTCTGACACAAACTTGCGTTTTTCTAATGGACATCGTGGTTGGTCATGAATTTATAAAAAAACTCCTTTTTCAACGATACCATCGACATACCACGTAATATACTTATATTTATAAATAATGCATTTTTTCTTCGAACTGATCACTTAGTGTGCTATGCAAATAATTGATACATGCCAATCGCGTTTATTACTAACGTTTCAGGCGAGTTATTAATTTTTTTTTCTTTAATTTCGAATTCAAAAACACAATTTTTTTTGTGTGATACGTTACAACGTTGGTTTTATATAAGTATTGCTGAAAAACTAACAACAAAGGAAAGTAGGAAACGAATAAATTAATAGCAAAACGTCACAATTAAAGAAAAAAATCAGTTAAGACTAATGACAAAGGTCCACCGTTTTGAAGATCCTAAGAATTTTAATAATTGTTATACCAAATGAGTTTCGTTCCCCTCGTACGCAATCGTCACACTAAATTTCGGTACAAAATAACCAATACAGTAAATCAAACGAGTCCATATAAATTTGACCATAGCACGGATGAATACGCTTGGAATAAAAATTTAAACGATCAACCGTTAGAACATACAGAAAAACATACTTCATTAAAATTTTGTCAACCACAGCGAGAATGTGCACAGAAATTATTACCTTTACTTTAATCAGCTCCTTTTGTGATACAGGCACCTGGTGGGAACCAATAGGATGAAATCTGCGGCAGCGTTGATAATGTGTTCGAAGTTGTAACTGCGCTAGGTACTACAAGTATGGCGCCCTTCAAAAAGAAATGCAGCGCGTCGATTTAAAATACCAATTTGCGATCGATTATCATTCCAAATGGTTGTACGGTACAGTATAGCCGATATTTATACGCTATTTGTGAACTTTACCTTATTTATGACCTAGTTCTGCTTGATACTTATATTCTTCTTTAACTATACACAAAAGCTTAATTATTTGCAGCGACTTATTCTTTACCAGCGAACTGTTAACTTAATGTCTGGGGAAACTAGGAACGGACGTTTTGTTTCTTCCGTATAAAAGCGATAACTACTCCAAAGAACAGGGAAAGCACCTGGAAATTAACGCTTAACAACTTTTCAAGGATCTACGACAAAGTCCCTTTAGACAAACTGCACTTAACGATAAATCAATCTGGTGTGGGTTGCACGCACAATAAAATCCCATCAACGGTTGATCGCTACTAAAGGAAGTTTTTTCAACACGGATCTAGGGTAACACCGTTCCGCGAAAATTTATCGGTAACGTTAACCATTGAAAACCTCTACGTCTATATGAGGAGTCCCCTCGAAAAAAATCCATTCGCCGCCACCTTGAACGTTTATTCCTAACTTTCTTAATTAGGCAATTATTAAAAATGCTTACTTACATTTTTCGAATACACGCCAACACAATCTAAACTTGAAAGCCGTCGCAAAAATGGCATCACCAAAAAACATTTCACAACCGGCGGGCCTTACCATTGTAATCGATATCATGTAAATTAAAGATTTCTTAGTGACGCTAAATATCTTGTATCTAAAAGCCAAATATGCTTCTCTACGCTATATTTAAATACAAATTAACGATTTTAATTCGATAACAATTTCCCACTGACACAATTTAACGTAAACGACTATATTTAACGATATCTATAAAATTTCAAACAACTTGTATTTACAAAGAAACTGATTCATTCTCAACCACATTAGTAAAAAGGATTTCACTAACTATCCATACCAATACGTAAATCACATTTTAGTTCCAAACTCCCATCTAAACCAGATAAACAAATCAAAACTTATATTTCGTTTTTAGAAAAGAATTCTAAATGCGATTATGATTTGTAAAAATTTCTAATACTTCCCAAATACGTAAAAGACAAAATAAAAACATTACAATCGAAAAGCTTCCCAAAAATGTATGCGTTATCAAGTTCACTTGCATGAACTTATACTACGTTTCAGATGTAAGGTACTAATGAATAATTTATAATTTCTAAATTAATGGCAAATATTTGATAAAATCACGCCTGCTACATATATATATATATATATATATATATATATATATATATATATATTGCACTGATATTCCCCCCTAACACTAATATGGGTTGAATTTGGTTTAATTTATATTAATATTTTATTTATTTATATTTAAGATTTTAATTAATTTTAAATTATTATTATAGTTGAAAAAAAATATAACCCGGTAGAACAATGAGACTCATCTAACAGGGGATAGGGATCAAAATTTAGAAGGAACTCTACTTTTAATATTGTAAAATAAATGATCATGAATTTGATTTATATTATTTGATTGAATATAATAATCATAGTAAATATGATTAAAATTACATTGAGTTAATGTCCTATTTATTTTATAACATCTGAATTAATTAAATAAATTGAATTATAACTTTTAATTCGCATATATATATATATATATATATATATATATATATATATATATCTGCGTTATACCCTGTACATAACAAAATTCATTCAAAATATACGTGAGCATGCGCTGTGAATACGCAACCATATGCTTTGACCATAAAGAAAAGTGAAATTCGACATACAAGCATGTATAACGACGTTTGAATAATAAAAAAAAACACAATTAATATAAACCTTTTAAATTATTAGAACAAATAACATTCCCTTTTGACATGTATACCTGTTGTTGCACATATGGTTATTACAAAGGATAGAAATTATAAACATACCAATAAAGTATCAATGTCAACAAAGTACTCACATAAAATGTCCTCCCTTCGTGGGTTACTGCTGCTGAAGATGATTGAAGACACCAGCTCCTGCGAACTAAAATTCTGCTTCTCGAACATCCAGAGTTTTCTTTTAAATAACCAGCTTAATCACTTAGGTAGGTTTCACTATTAATATTAAATATTCACGAATCTTTGTTTTAGGCTCATCACTTCTTTATTAATTAAATTCAAAATAAATTTTGAAAGGCATGGATCGTTGATGGTTGTTGTAAATTAAACACACTTCTGATAAATAAGGTGTATAATAATAAAAACTTGAAGACAACACAATTAAATATGCACATCAACATAAACATTATAAATTTAATATGAACAAAGTCGAACTGCGGAAATATTTTTATAACGTAACGAAAACTTCCGATTTGTGGTTGGAAAAGGTAAACTAACCTTAATTTAAATTATTTCACGAACAAAAAACTATCACTTGTTTCGTGACCACTTCCGATACTAAATCGCACTTTGTTATTTACCCGAAGTGACATTAATTTGTTTTTAAAAATCATTTTCAAAAATTTCGCAACAACTTACTCTGGCAAGTTGTTGCAAAAGATGAAAATCAAGAGAGTTTGTGAAGCTAAACCACTTGTATTTATATGATTCTACTTGACAACCAAATCTTCGAATGTTTTCACTAGTTACGACAAATACTTGCTGAATTCTTATTGGCTATTGTAATTCTTAAATTACGATAATTCTTTAAAGCCCTATAACTTTCGCCCCGTTTAACATTTCTCCAATCTAAAAACATTTCCATAATCTCCATAATTTTATCTTTAATTCGAAACTAAACATGATCTAAATCTTACACTTAATAACTATGTTAATTTTTACCCTTATTAATCAACTTTATACTAATTCTAGGAATTTTACAAGCCTGGAAATTACCTCTACATGAATAGGGGATGCTACTACACCCAAATATACATCTTAAACATGCCTACGGCCAATTTGAAAGGAAAATTACTTAAATTCTACCAAAACTCTTACAAACTAAAATTAACAAAAATGGACATAAATACAAGGAATTATAACATGAAATTGAGGCTTCCTTACTATTTTTACCTCTACTAATTTATTTTCTATAAATTGTCTCAGTTAAAAATACTTTTTACAAAAATTTATGTGCGAGGGTATAACATAACCTCATTTTGTCTATATAATTTTAATGTTAAATTTCACACTTTTAAACACAATAATTGTTAATGTAAGTGTTTAAATTTAATGTTCAAGTCACAAATTAATTTATATGATCACTTTCGTAGGTAAATAAGTTCTCCTACGACTAGTGTTGGAATATTGTCACACACTAGTTTAAGGTCATAAACTGTTGATTAAACACATTAATCCCAGAACTGCTGCATGATTCATGTTTTATAGTCACTCACTAATGTGCTTGTTCTGTTTTTCATAAGTTTTGCACAAATATGTGTTTAACGCACAAATACGAATGTTTTCACAAATCTTGGCTGCGTACAAGTGAATTGCGACATTGATACCAGCCTAAATCTAGTTTTAACATTATTTTGTCAACCACAACCTGTATTACATGTCGTTAGGGAATATTGTTTAATATAAACTTACAAAACTAAATGAAAACTTGAATTAACTCATAAACGATAACAAACATCCCCTATACTTCTATGTTCTGTGTTGTCGATTACTTAAACTAACATTATTAAAATTATATTAAGAAATATTGAAATTTTACAAACTCTTCAATGTTTATTAATCATTTTATTCTAGAATTATTAACTGAAATGTACCATTTTGTACAAACTAAAGTAAAACTTCACTATGCAAATTTCATAGCTACTTGCACGTAATTAGATTCATCTCAATATGTATGTATATATTGAATTGAAATTTTAAACTTAAACATAAACTCGGAAGGTGGCCATTTTCAACATTTGCTTTAGTGTACCTTATGTTAGGGTGTTGTGTCGTTACAGACAATTAAAAATTATATTTGATTTAGTTATGTATGTATGTAAACACTATTACGCGTTGTGTAAATTGTTTACAGTCAATTTTTAGCTAAAACTAAATAAATAATTTGTAATCAGGTTTGAAACAATAATTGAAAAAATATGCAGCCGTGTTAGAAGAGTAATTTGCATAGTTTATGATTCTCATTTTTGCCGGATGAAAGCACAAAAATACGATTTACCAAGCTCAAATAAATCTGGTATACCGTAAACTGGGGTATAATTGATAACTATTTTTGATTGTTGTTGTATTTGTTATAGAAAACAATACAGATTTAAAAATAAAAAAATACAGGGCATACCAGCCACCCTGTAGAATAGATTTAGTGATGTAAACATTTTAAAATATTGATAACGAGTGAAAAAAAATTGAAATCCCGTTATCAACATTAAACATAAATTGGGGCGACTTTGATAGACACTATTTTTTCATTGATTTTAGCTAGTTAGACGATTTAATGATCAATGTAACCCATTTTTCATTTACTGCACAAGTTTTTTTTTAATTAATTTTTGGGATGTCATTAATGTCCAATATAATTTAAATGCACTATCAAAGTCATCCTTAACATTGATTATTTTGTGACAATATACTTATAAAATTTATAAAAAATTATCATTCAACGGTACTGCAAGAAATGTTTTCCAAAAAAAACAAGGCTTGAGAAATAAAGAATTTTATTTTCATTGAAACATTATCAAATTTATTATTGTGTTACTTGTAACTTAAACTAAATAACCTAACGAACGTAATAAGCAAGTTGTAAGTAAACCTTAAAACTAAGCAGAAAGAAAAAAAACCATTAATCTTGCCATTCATAATCATCACCACTATATGGGAAAACATATCTTTTCATGCGAGCTCTGGAGTTTTCAACTTTTGGTTGCTCTAGCACAACTAGTATATCACAACACCACAAATAAATCATTTTCTACAGATTCTACAGATGCTGTCTCCATAGATTTTAATCCCAACACGTTATATACACAGCCTTCCAATTCTTCTTGTATTATAGCTACATATCGATAAGTGCTAGACTTTCTTTTTCCAGACATTACCTGCACAAGAAGGAAAGTTCCAGGTATTATTTTAGTAGCACCTACTGGTAAGTATTCGACTTCATCAGCATCCACTGTATCGACACTGCATTCGACTATAACCCTTGGATTATCAGTAATGGCAGCCTCGTCCGAAAAATCTGCAGTCATATTTTGATCTTCATGTTCGTCTTCAGATGTATCTTCTGATTAATCTGCAGGAAAAGTCACGCTTTTTCTTGCTGTAACATTTAACCGTGATTTTTTATTTACTGGGCCGCGAGTAGGCAAACTATTGTAGCGCTTTTTTTTTAAATATGACACCAAAGGTTCTTTCATATCCAACTGCAAATGTTCGTGATCACTCGCATTGGGTATTTTATCCAAAATTCTGTTTTGATTGAGAGGATACAAACCAGTAGTTTCAAATCCGATCACTAAGTCTTGCTTTATAGCTTCTCCCGCATGCTTTCCAGATGCATTCATTTTCATCAAGGCGTTTTTCAATAACGTTGGAAATTCCTCTTTTTTTTAAAGAAGATTGATTTGGATTCTCCATTTTCCATTATAGCAATATAGACCTCCACGCCGATTTTAAGGGACGGAAAAATGTAACGTCCAAAGGTTGGGTTAAATGAGTTGAATTTGGCGGTAGACAAATAAATGCTATATTGCTCTATTGACACAGTCGTAAGACATCGTCTGTGAAGTGCAAGGAGAGGTTATCTCCAATTAGCACCTTTTTTCTAGTTAATTTCACGGCGTACGGTAAAAAAATAGTATTTAACTAGTTTGTAAAGAAGCTGCCCTCAATTCATCCACTTTTTGTTCTGTTGTACCTGGTGCCTGAACTGCAGCATCGATCTTCACAGCATGGATTTCCTTTGGGACCATTTTCGGTCCAACGATCCTACATGTGCTCCGATTTATATATGACGTATGGAGGCAGCAAAGTACCTGAAGCTGATCTACAAAACATTATCGAAATCTCAGATTTAGAATAATTGATTAAGTTTTACGGGTACTCTTTCCCTCTGCGGTATAACCAACGTTTACGTCTCGAATCATTCGCCATGTTCGTTTCGTCGTAATTAAAAAAGTTTAATGGTGGGCATATTACCAGTACTCACTTCCAAATTTTGGAAATATTTTTTAATGACTGGTACTGAAAACTTGCGCGGGAGCGCTTTATATTGGAAGCCAGGCGTTGCTTTTTCAACATAGAGTAAACCCAATCCAGACCTGAAATGTTGATTTAGGCACCTGTTGCCCTTGTCTCTCGCAATACGACTTTGTGATCATCTGCTCATCCTCAATACTTAACGGAAAACCCCAGTCGCTGCATGTAATTACCGAATAAATTATTGTCACGTCTTCGTCTTCCGTAAAAACTGTCTGTCGACCATGTTTATGCACATGCATCCCTTTGTATTTGTTAAATAATGTTCCATATCGAATTTTAAAATGTTTGGAAGCTTTATTATTTGACCAATTACGCTCAACTATTTTTTCCACAGCACCTTCCATCGCCACATTATCATAATATTTATACAATCTGCATCCAACTTTGCGACCCATAGTGTTGAACTTGTAATTGTCTGCAATAAGGGTAAAATATTTTACTGATAAATAAAAGCATAATAAAAAACTTAATTCCACTTTGTTGTAGAATTTGGGTTGAAATTGATAACTATTTATGGCAAGACAAAATGTTATCAAAGTGACACCAAAACGCTATTACTAAATGATGCTATAACTTTTCAATAAGTGTAAATACCCACCAACCATGAGGAAATTTTGGTTAAATATCGTCACCCTGTGGGTAAATTTTAATGGATCATCCTGTAAATATTTTTTTTTTAATTTCGAGTTAAAAGAGTACATTTTTGGCGAGTTTTTGTTTGACTACCTTTTTGGCTTGGAGGAATTTATAAATAGCGTTGCTTTTAGACTAAGTTGGGTGTAAATAGGTATTTTCGTTATTTTGAGTTTTAGGAGTTTTTCTAGTTGAAAGAGAGAAATTGTGTTGAATTTTGAATCAAAATTGACGTATTACAGTTAAAATTAAATTGATATACTTTTGCTAGTGTTGTTATATAAACCTTTATAGTGTATTTCGGATTAGAATTTGTAGTGCACATTTAGTTAAAATGAATTCATTTGTTAGTATTAATTTACATTGAAATTATTAAATTTTCTCGAGGTTTAAAATATATTTAATAACGCAGTTGTTATTGAGAGATCAAATTTCACGTTGGTTTTCGTATTATGTTTCTGTTTACTTCCATTTGAGGAAAGGTGCCAAGATTCCTTTACCGTACAGTAAATAAGCGTTGGCTATTTGGAAAGCTTCCTAAGCAGTTTCTGTGTGAAAGCGAAATATATAACGTGATTTCTCTCGACCTTATGTTTTTTGGGTTTTTTAATGGTGTATTTTAAATTATACAATCTAAACGTTTCGATAACACTTAAAGTTATCTTTGTCAGTTGTAATATCCATTAAAATTGTTTTCAACATCTTTAACGATTTTAATAGATATTACCACTCACGAAGATAACTGTAAGTGGCATCGAAACGTTTAGATTGTATAATTTAAAATACACCATTAAAAACCCCAAAAAATATGTCTTTTATTATGTGCGATAATGGTAAAGGTTTACATTATCATATGTAATGGAGTATGATTGGTTGTCGTGTTTGAAATCAAATATGGCGTAACTGAGGAATTTTTGAATTTATGTCCTCAGTGTTGGAATGATGCCGTAAGGGCCAAGGCTCGTTTGCGCTTTGTCGCATACACGAAGGTTGGTGTATGGAGGTATAGTGAAATATTTACGCCTACCTGGAGGTTAAGTGGAAATTTGATTTCGTTGCCCTTAATTGGACGATTATTTTGTGTCTTCTCGCTCCTGGAGTATTTATCGTATCGGTGCCGTATCGCAACATATTCCATGGAATTTGGTTCAGTATCGAATGGTGCTGGCTCTAACTCCTTTGGAGTTCTTCCCATCTGGTGTGCGGTTCAAAAGTAAATGGTTTAAGTGTTAGTTGACGGCTCGTGTAAATGGCAAGCGCATAACAAACAATTATCGCTGTAAATAAAGAAAGCTTTTAGTTTAAGTGTAACCATAATATCCGTCAAAAACTTTGTAAATATCGTTAATAAGACGACGATTAAATACATATACCGAATTTTAATAATAAGCTGGAATAAGTAAAATTAATCAAGTAACGCTTTGTAAATAGTTGCATTTACGTTGAATGAAATGAAGAATTAGTTTTGGTTGAAGTAACTGTCGTAAATTAAGTTTGAGTAAATATAAATAAGATTTGTTGTTTGTGGAATTGAAGTTGAGGAGGAAGAACATCTCTTTGTTGTTGGTGCTATGTAAGGTAATGTTTATTTTTTTATTTTTTGGTGACAATAATAAAGTGTTTTTTATTTTTTTTTGTGTTTATGTGGGAGGATACAAACGCTTACTTGTGTAATCTATCGTATAAAGACCCTTCAGGCAATTTTGGGAACAGGCGTATACATCCTCACAATTTATTGTTTATTTCCTGATTTTTTATGTTGTGCAAATTCTGTGTATCGAAAGTTTATATTACCGATATTTTGAATTAGTTCTGTTGTATTTATGAAAGTTATTTTTTTATAATACAACCGAGCTGGTAGCGTAGTGGTGACACGACCTGGTTACCATTCGGGAGGTAATGGATTCGATTCCCTTTACCGTCTACCTTGTATAAGGTTTTTTCATGGGGTTTTCCTCATACACATGTAGCGGCATGGTCACTTCGTATATGCACACCATGTGTGGCTGCTTAGGCGAATGCTGGGGTAGTATTTTCCCCCTCAGAACCCTAACTTTCCCTTGGAGAGGGAATGAAATACGTGTTCTTTTCCTTTTTTTTATAATACATGGTAACTGACGTTAAAGGCCTTGCAAGCGCCAGTTGAATTCGATTAGTAGTATTTGTGATTTCTTGTTTCGGAATGGCTAAATTTAATGCTTTTTTAGGTAAGTGTATCAAGATTTGAGATGTAAATGTCATAATATACGACCATTGTTAATGTTTATAACTGTTTCATTGATAGATATTAATCTGTTGTGATTCGTCCTCTATGCTACAACTTTGAAGTAAAATAATAAGCTAAAAGAGTAGAAACCTTTTGATCCACATTTAAGATTGCTAGTAATTGAGCTCATTTGATAAAATATTTCAGACAAACATTTTTTTTTCTTTACAGTGACAACGACCATTTATCGTTTATTTAGTTTTTGATCAACTTTAACGAAAGCATGAGTTCGCTGACCGAGCAGCTTTGAAGTATTTTTATAGGTATCGACTTATCGACTGGAGACATTCTAGTGTCTGATTTGCCGAATAGGTAAGCGTTTGTTATCGCAGCTAGGTAACTTATTGTGGAGTTTAAGTATTACATCCCAATATCGACGTTTGATAATTTTTAGAATTTCATAGATTTTTGATCGCATTCTTTTGTTTGTGGTGACGTATTTTTCGTTTTAATTTGTAAAATTAAATTACCTTTCGATCAGTTATTTTTGGGTTAGTTAAGCTAATAATTTTTGACGTAGGTTTATCGAAATATTTAGTGAGTTTTAGGTTTTATTTCGCATATTGCGGCTTTTATATTTAAAGCTTAGGATTTTATTGAAGTTTAGGTAAGCTTTGCGTAAACGTTTTGGTTTCCTGTTAGACCAATGTAACACCAGTTCATGACGTTCTCCCGCTATAAATATTTTTAACAGGCAGGTGGCGCCTTTTTGACTTAATCTCCCGATTTTGACGTTTTTGTAGTTACTACGAGTGACTTGCACGATCTTTTAGTAATAACCTCGCCCACACCACTCAATTATGCCGTGGCATAAATTGCCTTTACGGGCTGAATGCTCTAGTGAGTATTTAGCCTGTAACACTATAAATTCACAAACGCTATATTTACATAGAGTGGTTAATTTAACCAGAATTATAAAAGTGCACTGTGTTTTTTACGATGTTAAAATAATGTGAAATTTTAGGACCGTTTTGTAACAATGTTAAAAATAAAACATGCAACACTTACCTGCAAACACTATTTTTGTTGCACTCGCTGAACTGTTGTAGGCTTTTAAATGAACTCTGCGCGAATCTCAATAGATTACTTCTTGCATGTCATTTAACCGCGCAAAACAAATTCCGTCGCAGTATCAAAGACATCCCACACAATTAATTCCATCCCAGTTTACGGTAATAACAATTACTTGTCAGTGGGAAATAAACCTTATTTAATTCTATTAATCTACATCAATCGATCCATTTTTACTTCATATTTTGCATGGTACACAGTATCAAGGCGTTTAATACACTCCATTTCTTTTCCACATCCACGTTTTAACTTCGATCCGAGTGACAAATGTAAAAGGTTACTTACTGGTTTATTTAAATTTTTTACTATTACAATTTATGAGTTTTAACATATATGTTATCTTTCTTGGTGCTTGCAGACGGTAGTAAAATTCAAAATAAAGAAACGTATGGGTTTTATAATAAATAGAAAATTCTGATATTATTTTGATAAATGATTTACGTGTACTTTGTTCCATGCAAATATTATGGAGCGATGTGGTCACTTATGTCCAGACTGCACATAATATAACAATTAATATAACAAATAGTACACAGAAATAAACCGAATGAATGGACCCAAAAGATTAAATTTCATAAGTTTTAGTGCATAATGTGGAAGGCCCCGCTAAACACTATGTGCTTTGCTACTGTACATTGACAATGTAGAAACTTTTTGAAGCTTGATCGTGTGCAACAGACCGTAGTATTAATTTATTTCATCTCTTGAAATTTCCAGTTGATAACATTAGATGTTTCCCCAGTAGAACTCTTAAAAGTGTTGATGCTTTAATTAAGCAAACGACAAAAAGTAAGTTAATTTTATGTAAATTTTAGGTAACCTTTTGCATTTAATTAAGACAATTGGATTCGCGGAGTTTAAATTGATTATATTTTACTTATTAAACTAACATAACGTTTCCACTTTTGGTTTGATAACGAATGTTTTAAAACATTGTAAAGTTGAAAATTAATAAATTAAAAGATGGATACTAAATTATTCGGTTTGTTTGTTTGTAAATATGATTAAAAATTCTATACGGCACTGAAAACTTCTAAATATACTCTCATTTGAGTGTTGCCATTACATTTGTAAAAAAGTTTGGATTTCGGCTGTTATAACTTTCACGATGCCGTTTTATTCTTGAACTATTTGAATAAAATGCATTATGGACAAAAATATCCGTATCTGTATTGTTGAATTTAAAAATGTACGTACTAACTTTTAATATTAATGTTTAATTTCTAAAAATAACATCACCTATCTATCAATTGAATTTAGTTGTTCAAATCCTATTGAGTTCGCAAATTTCGTAAACGCTTTTACATTGTCTGGTAATAATTGTTGGCTTTGTTATTGGACAATGTATTTTTATTTATAATGTATTTTAGTGTATCTCTAAGATAGTTAAGACGTGGGCATAGATAAATTATGTGGTTTACCGTTTGACTTTCTTTGCCGCAAATGCAATTGGGATTGTTTAATATTTTATATTTGTAGAAATAACTGTTAAGGGTTCCGTGTCCTGATAATAGTGTAGTAAAGTAGTAGAATGGGTGGAGTTTGGAGGTCTTTGATCCGGTCCTTCGAGAAGGGCGAGATAGTCCAAATCCTCCGCGCATGCGCAAGCGTTGGATTTTGTTCAATCGCCGAAGGGCATCGGTCATTTTCATGGGACGTTTTTGATTTGAAGGTCATCTTTGCTTTTGGAGGTCGTTTTGAAATCAATTTTAAATATAAAAGTTTACATCGAGTAGGATTTGAGCCACGTGCTTTGCCCAGATCAATTTTACGAAGATAACTGTAAGTGTTATCGAAACGTTTAGATTGTATAATTTAACATACACCATTAAAAAACCCAAAATAGATAAGTATCTTACGAAGATAACTGCAAGTGTTATCGAAACGTCTAGATTGTATAATTTAACATACACCATTAAAAAGCCAAAAAAGATAAGTAATTTAACGAAGATAACTGTAAGTGTTATCGAAACGTTTAGATTGTATAATTTAACATACACCATTAAAAACCCAAAAAAAATAAGTATTTTATTATGTGTAACAATGGTGAAAGTTTACATTTTCATAAAAGTGGACATATTTATTAAATCTCGTCATTACATGAAATAGTAGTTGTAGCTGTTTTTCTAAGTGAATATTAAATTGGTTGTTTTGCTTTTGACCCTAAAGAACGCATTGAAACATTTTTACTCTTCAGTCGGTCGTTAAATTGTTGTATACGATGGTCTTCGGACTTGAAAAACTTATGAAACGCTCGGGTAGCATACATTTAAATTTCTCCAGTTCCACAACCACCCTTTCACCGTAGTTTGTTGACATGATGTCCAGATTGAGTATCTTGTATTCTACCCCAGTCTCTAATACCTTGACATGTTTAAAATGTTTAAAAAACGTTGATACATTTAGAGCAGATAAATCTATATCTGTAATTATAACATGACATTAAAAATCTGTAAAATTAAATAAAGTAAATAAGATAAGGATCTCTTACCAGTGTTGTTGATAATCGCAGACTAACCTTTCCGAGCTTCTTCTGTGACTCCATATTTTCAGGTGTTATACAATAATAATTGGACCTTAAATCCTCAGAATCTCGAATATTCTCGATTGTGGGTTCCTAATACGTCGAATTTATTTATCTTGTTGATGGAATCGCAGCTTGAAAGTCACTAACATAAAAACAATGATGTGTTTTATTTTAGACAATTTCCACAATTGCATAACACTGTAGATGTACGGTTTAGTGTGAGTGTGTGTTGAACGAATGACCGTTTACAACAGGTTTAGACCAGATGGTACTGACGAATGTTTGATTCAATAAACCATTTGAGTTTTTATTTCAACATGCAACCTACTGAACACTGTAATAGGATAGACAAACATCCATACAAAGTGATGAATTTCTAATAATACGTTCAGATTACACAAACAACCCAGTTTTACTACCACTCAAGGTAACGTGCGGTACTATTGTAGTATTTTGCATACGTTTAAGGTTAAATTAGTGAAAATGTCTATACAATAACAAAAGAGTTTTACCGGTATCGTGTATTATAGGTTGTTACATGCACAAAGGGATAATCGTAGAAATTGTGGCTAAAGTGCTGTAGGATAGATTAAGGAATTAGCCGGAAGCTCAGTCGGTCGGTTAAGCAATTAGATGCATGGGCGTTTTGGCAGGAGAAAAGACATACATAGAATTTAAAAAAGGGCACCACTTGATTTAATTTTATATCGTCCCTCTATCAAGAAAAGGGCTACGGCCACACAGGACAAAAGAGACAACTTAAATAAAATGGTGAACTAAAGCCACACTGACAAAGGACTGGCTAGGACATTGATCGTAGATCACAGGATTAACGAAACACCTTACGATCGTTTAACACCACTTATTTAATATACCCATTGCAAAATAGCATAAATTTTATAATAATAATTAAATCTTCGTAAGTATCTAACATAAAAAAAAATTATGGAGCGCCAACTCGCAGACATAAATACAATTATTTCAGGAAATATTCCCAAAACAACAATCAATAATACATCAGATACAATATATCTACCAAATAAACCACCAGCAATCAACTTACCTTTCAAACAAATAAAAAAAAACTACTTAACTACTTAAAATTTACATAATCAGACACAATACAGTCCGGCATCTAGCATTGACCCAAAAAAAGTTTTATATAATTATCCGAAATTGAATACTTGTACACCGATATTCCACGAAGAGCTCTCCGTCGGACTAATCTATCAGTTTCCAATCAACCGGACGCAAATAAACCCCAAATATAAAGCGAAAAGTATCACTAGATGTCTACCCTGTTGTTTACCTTATGTAAGAAAAAAAAATTTTCCAATGTAGTTACTATGAGCAATACAAACAAAGTAAACATGAAGCGTTTAGAAAATTCAGAAAGGTCAAGTTCATTACAGATTTGGCAATCACAATGCAAGAATTTAATAAATGCGCAACACAGATTGACACATTCATTAGTAAGCATATGGCTACAACCCAAAAATTAAAATGAGTAAGCCCTAATTCAAACAGTTTTGTACTAAACAACTATTAAATTGTAATCAGTGAACAGTAACAAATTTTCAACCCCAATGATCATAAATAAACTATGCAGTGTGATTTACACAGTAATTAAAATAAATAACTTTTATATACAACCCCAGCAGTTAGCATAATTTCTGACACCCCTTGTACATTTAGACTAAAATAGTAGCGTTCCGTCAGCTAAACAGCTGATCGCTTATACAGTAGACACAGATAGTTCTAACAGTTGAACAAACTACGGTTTGATATCAAAATAAAACTAGTACATAGGAAAACAGTTAGAAATTGATAGGTAAAATACAAATTCTACTGCAAAGTTAAATGTAAGTATATGAGAAACTTTGAAATAACCCAAATTATCTTTTACAGGTACAAATGTCTAACCTTACTCTAACGATTACTAAGGAAATGTTTAACAGTAAAGTACAAGCATTAATTTTAGGAATAGGATAATTGCGGAAACACTAATCCAATGTAGCAAACACCGGAATGTACTTGAACGAAGCTAAGGTGTAGTAGAAACAAAAAATTAAAGCCGAACTCAAATTCGAAATCCCAACAGGATCTATTTATATGGAAAAGATTAAATCCAGCAACAGGCTGTGTTAAAATTTTACTTAAAAAGTTCAATCAAATTTTAAGGAAACCTTTTCCAAATTTTCCATTTGCTTCTAACTACGCATTCAATTTCTTTGCCAAAAATGGCGTTTTTTCCTTCTTCTATGAAGTTACCAAAAAACAAAAAAAGAAAGCCTGATTAATTTCTACCAATACAAGAATTTAAAACGGTCACATGTTTGAAAAATTTTCCTATTAAGAACGAATTTTATTGGCAATGTTGCCATTTTCCAATAACCTATAGGATGAGTCGTAACTAAAGACCATAAATTTATAAACTACATTTACACGTATCAAGGTATCTAAAATTAGAGTCGCTGGGGGTAAGATATAAATAAAAGGAAAAGAAATGGAATCAAGGGCGGGCATGTGACTGCTGAATGGGATTTTTAAAACTAAAACTGTGGCGAGACCGTGCATGTTAAAACTATGTGCGAGCCACGTAACCGTAAGGAAGAGTGTCTTAACCATCCCTCTCTACGACGTGTACTGTACTGTACCTGATAAACCTTGTTCTCTGGCTTTGATACAACTTCGTATGCAAGGGTTTTAACAAGTTTACAGTCAGTTTATGCGTACGCAGGTTCGATGCCATTTAATACTAAAGACTTTAGTGTGTCGAAATTAATCACCCGGAAATGTTTATAGTTTAGGGTGATTCCCTTAGCTTTACACACTGTGATGTATTCGTTTTTACTTGTAGAGAACACCTTTTACGCATAATTCTTAGAACCTCTACTTACGAACTTCGTGATGCTACTCCCGACTCCGTATGCCAAGAAAATCACCGATAGGTGGATCCCACTCACCGGGACTCTGCTTAAAAATCAATCTACAGGATCCGTTCAGCGAGTTCTTCCAGGTAACTGTACACACCAGGAAAGCATTGGCGGTTGTATAAACTACCAAGACTCAACAGTATTGAGCTGTTCGACCTAGGGTCTAAGTCAGTTTCCGACATAACTTCCTCGTTAAAGTTTAAAATGGACTGGACCTCCTTGGAAGTATCAATCATAATTTTGAAAAACTCATGAGGATCAGAAATAATTGAGGTTTGTATTGAAGTAGCCCGTACTTGCTCCAAAATGAATTTAAAAATAATTTTGAAATATAGCTAAGGCCTGGATTTGCGCAAATTTTGTCTTTGTCCAATTGGACACCCTCTCTTTCCAAATAATTCTATAGCTTTTCGAAGCTCGGTCACCACGTAAGTGAATTCACATTCCCAAATTTATATTAAACCATAGTCAAAAGAACGTACCCTGGCTGATGTTTTCTCACGACGCAAAAACGCTTTACTCTCGTTTACCATTACCAGCTTGCTCGGGGTAACACCTTTCACAACCGTGGAAATAGCAACCGTGCAACTGGTATACAGTGTTTGTGTCGTGAGAAAACCGTTCAATCAGGATTCCCTTAACAGTACTTTACGCGATTTCCCAGCATGCTGAATTCGTCTGCCTTCAAAATTCTCGAGCTAGAGAAACCATTGAATATCAATCCTCGACTGGTTAGCGTCCAATCCGTATCCGCCGTTTGGGACGAGACCTACAGTATTCCCGCGAATAACATTTCTACGAAAAACAGGACTGCAGACATCGGCGATCATACAGCCTTCTCTAAGGGAATCGAACTTATTTTCGTCAAAATCTCAAGACAGGCTTTTCTAAGGATACTCAAGTCTTGCATGCAATAACGTACTATTTCGTTTCTGAAATCAAAACGCCACAATTTCACATTGTACTACTTTATAAAGTTTACTCGAGCTTCGGAAGACATTTCGTCGACACCGTAAAAGTTCATGGCAGGTAAAACGCCGTCATAATCTTAGTTTTGCACTGTGTTAAATAGGTGAGGGAAGTGGCCTTTTGGATGTTTAAGCCGTCTATGAATTTCATGTTATTATCGCAGGTTAGAAACATGATTTTAGTACCGTTAGATATGATTTTAGGATTCCATGCAAAGGGATTCCTTAGGATTGCATTAAGGTTGCATTGACAGTCACAGAATTTGGAATTGTGGGTTAGGGCTGTAATGGTTACTTGTTTCTTGCCGAGTGATGAAATGTAGGAAAGGAGTTCGGTTACAGGTGAGGTAGAGAATATATGTTGGCATTGACCGCAATGTCCACAGCCCTGCTCAATATCAGTATCAGTATTAATGCAGTGGTTGCAGACATGCTGGGCCACGCACAACGTGGGGGTGTGGATAAAGGTGTTAGTATTGTTAGTACGTGTATCTTGGCGGCATTCGAAATCTTAAGAGACGAAAATGAAGTCTTTTGCGAGTTTTTTTGAGTCCGCCGTGCTCTTGGATATGTAATAAAAATGACGGATTGGTTTTTCGGATTTACAGGTGGTACAAAATGCAAAACCGCATTTATGAGGATTCTAAGCCTTCCATGTACTCACTAAATAAGTTCGACAACGTTGGAGTTTGCTCCGGCCATGTTTGGCCGGAGACCGGTACAACCCTTAATGTTCGTGTTGCTCATACTGTTTCTTGCACGATTGTATTAAATTTATCACAATTGAAATTATTTAATTTTTACTAATTAAACGAAAAGTCAAATGTGACGTTTTAAGTAGAAACGTCCAAATTTTTTCTTCTTATTGTTGTGAAGTATAGTACTTATATATAATTTTACGTTAGTAAGTAAAAGACGTCGGTAACTAAAAATCTTACCGACGAGTTGGGCCTCACAACCAGTAAACATACCCTACTGTCTTGGAAACAGACATGGTAAATAAACGAAAAAGCTCAATCGTCCAAAAATTTGTTTGGGTATGTTGAAATGTTGATTTAGTTTACCATGCAGTAGGAATCTAAAGTCAGTTTACCATTTTTAGATTTATCCGTTTCAAAAACAAATAATTCGTCTGTCTTTTAAAGTAATACACACACCGAAATGTATCTTCATAAACTTTCAAAACATGATCGACGTAAAAAAATAAATGTAATCGGAGCTGTTGTGCATCGAACTAAACGAATCTAGAGCCCAAAGTATTTAAAAGATGAAATTGAATTTTTAAAAGCAAGCTAATGTTTATTCATTTAAATATACGAGAGTAAGGTGAATAGTTCTCGGCCTGACACAGAGATGGTGCTCCAATCAGGAAAAATTTATTTACTGCCTGAGTGCACATGTCATTAGTTCGTCTGATAAGTTTCAACTTGTTCTCTCAAGCAGTTTGTTTACACGAATTTTTGTAGTAGAAGTCTTGCGTGTTTTTCTTTAAAATGGATAAACGTGAATATCGTGCTGTAATAAAATGATTCGTTTTGGATGAATTAACCCCTAAGGAAGTTTATCCCAAGTTGACAATAGTTGACTTTCGTCCTTCCATGTGAACCGTTAAAAAGTGGGCAGCTGAATTTAAACGTGGTCGGACATCCCTCAAAGATAACCCAAGTGACGGACCGCCAAAAATTGCAACCACACAAGAAATCATTGAAAAAGTATTGAACAATAGAAGAGTAAAGGTGAGTGAGATAGCTGAGGTTGTGGGGATATCGGAAGAAAGGGTGTGAAACATTCTTCACAAAAAATTATGGACACGAAATCTCTGCGCAAGATGGGTGCCGCATTTGCATGTCACCATGAATGAGACATGGGTCCAGCACTACACGCGAGAAACGAAACTGCAGTACAAGCGATGGGTGGAAGCCGGTGAGTCAGCGCCAAAGAAAGCGTAATCGATCGCATCTGCGGGAAAGGTCATGGCCAGTGTTTTTTGGGATGCGAAAGGGATTCTGTTAATTGATTACCTTCAAAAAGGCAGAACAATTACAGGCGAATATTGCGCCAACCTTCTTGACCAGCTGGATGGCAACATTCGCCCGAGGCCTGATTTGAAAAAAAAAGTCATCATTCACCAGAACAACGCACCTGCACGCAAGGATGCGTTGGCTACAGGAAAATTACAGGATTTGAGGTGCTCGGCCATCTCCCCTATTCTCCTGATTTGGCTTCCTCAAACTTCTATCTGTTCCCAAACTTGAAGAAATTTGTTTCTGGGAAGCGCTTCACATGCAATGAAGTAGTTGAGAGGGCCGCAGATGAATATTTTTACAACCTTCCAGACTCTCACTTCCGGGAAGGAATACTGATACTACCACGTGCGTTGAAGTCAAGGGAGATTACGTAGCAAAATAAAACCACTTTTTACTGAAAGTCGCAATCTTTCATTGCCAGGCCGAGAATATTTCACGTTACCCTCTTATTAATAATGTAATAAGCCGGTTAGGCTCATCCGTAAAGAACAATTACCGTTTAATGTCGGTAGAGCTGTTTCTTCCTTTCATAACTAGCGTTATGGATTGTATAAAAAAAATGAATTAACCATGATGTCAGAACTGCTTTTAAAGCTATAATAAAGATTAGAGAAGATTTATCACCTAAACATGTTTCAAATCCACTGTTATACAATTAAACCACAAGATGCAGCTTTGATAGTAAACGTGAAGAATATATAAGATTTTGCAGATTGAATCAACCAGACAAGTCTGACGTTGCAGGTACCATAATAACCGCCATTTTTGAAAAGACTGGTACGGTTTAAAGAATGTTTCTGTTATAAATTATAAATTTAGAATTTGAAGTTAGCCAAAGAGATTAAGTAGCGCCCGAAAAGTGTCAGTAGCTATAATAACTACTTGAAAACTCTCACCGATACGGCTGTATATATAGATAAAGATAATTAATTTGATTGTATAAAAACTCATTGCCGTTTTAACCTGTTGTTACTAAATAAACAGAATTTCAGTCAATAAATGAATTTTTAAGGCTTCCTAAAGTCTATGAGAGAGAATGTAAGTCACGGCGTTAAATAAATATCACCTCAAAATGTAAACTTTGAAGTAGTATACGAACACAACCCGTATGGAAATTACGATAATAATAATATATTTAAAGCTAACTACACTTAGTTTAAAAAAAAATCACTTTCACCTCATAGAAATTTCAGGACAAATACCCAGTTTTCTAATAATCAATATTTAGACCGATATAATAGTAATCTTTATGTAATGTAAATACAAATTCACATAGCAATAATGAAAGATCACATAAAAACAATTTTCGAATGAATACAAAAAAAAATGGTGTGGAACAACACACGAATTTCTTTGCCGTTAAATTACGCGCCATATCAACGAATTGTACAGTACATAATTAATCAAAAAAAAATTTAAACCGATACGTCGGTATTTTATATATTTGAAACGTGCTTCAGAAATATTTGATATAAACCAAAGGCTACGCTGCAGCATTTTCCAGCTCTAGGAGAAATAGAATAAATCTTAAATACAAAATTTCAGGTAAATACGTATTATGGTTCTAGAGCTATCGTGGATACTAACATCCATCCATACGCAATCACGTCATCTTTACACGCATTGCAACCGTACTTCAAACGCATATTCGACATAACGCACACAGCACGTGCACATGCAATTACGCAGTAGGCACACAGCACAAATGCTTAAACACAACTTTCGCGTACACATACATAGCGCAGACCCACGGATGCTACATCGCATGAAGTAGGCATCACGCACATGCAAACGCACGCACTCACTACTCAACACAGCACACACACATACGCACACGCACACGTGCACAGCACAACGCACACGCACACGCACACGCACACGCACAGCACACGCACGCACACGACACACGCCAGACCACGCACAGCACACGCATGAAGCAGCAGCACTGCAACGCGCACGCGCACCGCACCACCCACAGCACCGCACCGACACGCACCGCACACGCACACGCACACGCACACGCACACGCACCACGCACACGCACACGCACACGCACACCGCACACGCACACGCACACGCACGCACGCCACGCACACGCACACGCACACGCACACGCACACGCACACGCACACGCACACGCACCACGCACACGCACACGCACACGCACACGCACACACGCACACGCACACGCACACGCACACGCACACGCACACGCACACGCACACGCACACGCACACGCACACGCACACGCACACGCACACGCACACGCACACCCACACACACACGCACACGCACACGACACACGCACACGCACACGCACACGCACACGCACACGCACACGCACACGCACACGCACACGCACACGCACACACACACACGCACACGCACACGCACACGCACACGCACACGCACACGCACACGCACACGCACACGCACACGCACACGCACACGCACACGCACACGCACACGCACACGCACACGCACACGCACACGCACACGCACACGCACACGCACACACACGCACACGCACACGCAGACGCACACGCATACGTGCACGCACACACTCACACGCACACGCACACGCGCACGCACACGACACACGCACACGCACACGCACACGCACACGCACACGCACACGCACACGCACACGCACACGCACACGCACACGCACACGCACACGCACACGCACACGCACACGCACACGCACACGCACACGCACACGCACACGCACACGCACACGCACACGCACACGCACACGCACACACATACGCACACAAATGGGAGAGATAATAGACCGTGTATATTAAGATAATAATAAAGCTGTGTGAGCCACGTAGCTGTAAGTAAGTGTGTCATAGCCATTCTCCTTTCCAAGACGTTTACTGTACTGTACTTGGCAAATTTTGCTCTCTGGCATTGATACAACTTCGTATGTATGGGTTCTAACAATTTTGCGGTCTGCATGCGCATACACAGGTTCGTGGTTGCTTCACACTACCGACTTTAGTGTGTCGAAATTAACTACCTAGGAATTTTTATAAGTTAGGGTGATTCCCTTAGCTTTGCACACATTGATGTATTCATTTTTACTTGTAGAGAACAGCTTGTTGTAATTCTCAGTTGGTGATTTTCATTTGCACCAAGACAATCGCAAGCAGGTGGATCCCACTCACCAGGACTTTGCGTAAAAATCACGAAATTTGAATCATAGTACAGGATCGGTTCAGCGAGTTTTTCCAGGTAGCTGTACAGCACCAGGCTAGCATTGGCGATTGTGTAAGCTGCCAAGATGATGTTGACAGTATTGAGTGGTTCGCTCCATCCTCGGATCCAAACTAGTTTACGATCATAACCTTCTCGTTCACATTTAAAATGGACTGGACTTCCTTGGAAGGATCGATCATAATTTTAAAAAAGTCATGAAGATCAGAAATAATTGTGGTTTGTGTTAAATTATTTCGCTGTCTGGGCTTGCCCCAAAATGAATTTAAAAATAATTTTGAAATATATCTAAGGCCTGGATTTGCGTAGAATTTGTCTTTGTACAGCTGGACACCGTCCCTTTCCAAATACTCACGGATGTATCGATCCTTCGATTCGTCGTGGTCGTCGTCGTTACACCATGAAAACATGTCCGAACACATTTGCTTGATTTTCTGGAAGTTATCGACGTAACCTGAGAAAATACCCCCACTCTGCCGTATCAGCAAACTTCATACTTTCATACTTCAAAGACTTCTAAAACTCGATACCCTAATTCTATAGCTTTTCGAATTCGTCTGCCACGCAAGTTCCGGTAAATTTACATTTGTCCTGCGTATGGGTGCAATCATGCTGGAACGTGGTTTCATGTAGGTAATCGCACTAACCAGGTTATGGTCAGTGCGACCTCCGTAGGGTAGGCCACACCTCTAAAAAAAAGTAAAAATGTAAAATAAACCCACAAATTCTTCTGATTATTCCTTATAGTCCACTCAGACTCCGTGCTCTGATCAATCAGAAACTAGGGGGTGTGGCCTACCATACAGTGCCATAGGCCTCCAACCAGAGCACGGAGTCTGAGTGGAGTCTAAGGACTAATGTGAAGCCAAACCGCACTAGGTGTCGTGCAGGCCTGCCGAAGTGAGCAGGTTGCCATTTCAGCTACAGTGGAAATCTAGGCTTCACCACAATCTTAAATTTTTCTAAAATAAATAGTCTTAGGCGGGATGTTAAATTAATTCTATGTGACTGTAGGAGACAGAATTATAGCCTACTCAGTGAAACCATTCATAACTCAAATTCAATCACACTCCAAAAGTTTAAGAAAATTTTGAGATATACGAGTCGTCGTAAACTTATTGATCACACTCTGTACATATAAAAATTCCAAGTCATGAAACGTTAATTTGAATACTTTCTAAGTAGCCCTCGTATAAATATAAATTGTATAAGTGCGTGCGCGCATGCGTACGTACGTGAGCGTGCGTGTGTGTGTGTATGTTAGAATCCACGATAACTCCAGAACTAAAACTCCTACGTACTGAAAATTTTGTATTTAAGCCTGTTTTTATTTCGCTTGGACCTGATTATATTTTGGGCGGAATCCAGCGGCGGAGATGGGGTGTTTATTAGGGGCAGTTTTTGGTTCTTGTCGAATATTGTAAAACAGCTGCATATTTCAAACATATAAATACGTTACCAGCAAAACATCGCAAACCATAATTTTGTGGAAATCTATATTTTTGGATAATCGTAACCGCCGTTTGTATAAGATTATGCCGGCAAATGATCGTATCCGAAATAGCTTACAATAATAGTGTGAACACCTTTTTTATCCGAACGTAAACGACATTATTTTTATCAAAAAATTATATATACCTTGTTAATATATCACATGTTCGACAGCGACCGGCAATACATCGTGATCTAAATTTTTGTCAGTTACGATACATTTTCTACTTGGTGTTACTGTTGTGTAAGAATCCCGGAGCACGTAAGAGACATTTTTTTTAGGTTAATGTTGTGTTTTGTTTGGTGATGTTAGTTTTTATGCTGTATTTGCATTATGTAAATTTGGTATACCCAATAATTTGGCAACATTATGGTCAACTTCATAACTTATAAACAGGTCACCTGATTATAACGAAATTTGCAAATCGTTTATTATAACAATAATAGTATCTGTGCTTTAGGACATGAGGTTATTTATATTTTTAACATTCATTCATTTAATTCAGTGGTTTTCTCACCACGACCTATTTGGCTTGCCACTTGTTCATTTAAGGTATACCTAACATTAGTTGCTTTTTTGAAAAGTTTTTTATAACTATTCTTATCACAACATCTAACAAAAGCAAAATAAAGATTTTATAATTTTAGACAATGAGGAATCCATCCAAAAAGATATTAAGTCTTGTGACACACACTGAAAATTCTATTGAAATTCCTGGTGAAAATCAAACCGGAACAGGTTTAAAAATTGGTGATACTGTAAAGCTAGGAAGTAACTCCATTATCACGGAATGCAGGAAAATTATTAACATAGCAAATGTATCTTCAATATGTGTAGATAATCCGATATTGACTAATGAAAACATTATTATTATTAAGGGGATGGAAGGCGTACCTTGACTTAAAGGCAACAATTTTTCCACCGTAATAGAACCCATAACAGGATTTCCAAAAAAACTTGTGGATTATGATTCCTCGTCAGATAAACAATCTGATGTTAATAATAGCAGTAAAATTAGTAGCGCTCCAGGAGCAGATTAATGAAGCGAACAATGGTCCTATTTGTACCAAGATATTCAGAAAAATCTTGAAGGTTTTTAACATTGGATTTCACGTACCTCAAAAAGATAAATGTGCTATGTGCGAATCTAGAAAAAATAAAGACTATGAAGAAACTGAGCTTCCTTTGTGTAACTATCGACTTACAGAAGGTCTTAAGTACGCCTCATGGTGATAATTTGTTGCTCTACTATGCGAGAAAATATTCCTTTTATAACCAGACCCTTTATGAAAATGTGACACAGATAGGATTTTGTTATGTCTGGGGTGAGTGTGACGGTAATACAGGTTCTAACGAAATTTGTACAACAATATACAAATATTTAAATGAAGTTAACAAAACAGGAACTATTGAATACATTTCCCTTAATTGTGTTAGTTGCTCTAGGCAGAATAAAAGTAGGAGTACTCTGTCAATGTTATTTTATTTTCTTGTCCAATCTAGAAGCATTAAAACAATAAACATTTTAAAATTGTTTTTCTACTACCGGGACACACGTATATGCCTGTGGATTCGATTCATGCGACCATTGAACATTTTATTAAGAGGCGAACCCTATGGGCTCCATCCGGGTGGGAAACAATTATTGGAAACGCAAGAACCAATCCAAGCAATCTAGAAACTATTAAAATGCATTTTGCGGACTTTTTAGATTGGAAAAGTATATCAAATGAAATGCTTGGCTCCAAAAAGTTTGCTTCTATAGACGGAGAATCTATAAAGATGACGCAGGTACGAAGTGTGTTACTTGAAAGAAATAACCCTAACATAATTATAGATTATTCATATGACGGTACAGATTTGAAAATAGTGAGGATTGGTGGACCAAAAAATTTTAAAAATAAAAAAAGCAAAAAACTTTATAACCAAAGTTTGTGCATTGCTCCACAAAAAAAGAAAAATTTAGAAGATCTTTGTAAGAAAAACATAATCCCCAGAAAACACCACGAAGAATATAACGGAATGAAAACATCAACTAACATTCCAGACACTCTTCCTGAAACTGATGTAGAAGACGAAGTTGAGATACAAGAAGAGCACTGGAAGAAAACTATTATATTCAATGTTACATTTATTTTTGTTAAGTTTCTTTTAGATACGTATTTTGTTATTTATATATAAAAGTAGAAAAATGTTTCCGTTTTTGTAAAATAAAGGATCAAATCAAAACCTAGAATGCCGTTGCTCATGTTTTTATAGAAGATACTATGATATCCCAGTAAACTATCGTATGAAACACATACGGTGAAACTGGTATCCTTAAAAAAAAATTCGTACCAGTAAAGTATCGTAAGCACCGAATTTAAACCGTATGCAAATAATTTAGGATTATTATCTGTATTATTGTTAACCTCTCGTATTCAAATTCTCACATACAAAGTTTCGTAAAAATCGGATTATAAAGAACTTTAGTATTGAAAAAACCTCCGCCATGTAAAATTTGTTATATGTAACATACGATGTAGACGATATAGACTTTAAACATACACATTAATTATGTTTTACAAAGGTTGCTATTTATGTATTGAGAATAGAAAGAATAAACAAATGAATTTGATGAAAAATATTTTTATTGCTTTTCAAAATAATCGCCTTTAAGATCTATACACTTTTGCATGCGATTGAACCACTCTTCAAAGCACTTTGTCCAGTCAGAAGATGGTAGCTCTAAACAGGCGTTTTGAAGGTCTCAACTGCTTCTTCGGGCGATGAAAATTGTTGTCCACGCAGTTTATCTTTAATTAGTGGGAACAAGAAGAAGTCATTGAGTCCCAAGTCGAGGCTATAAGGGGGATGACCCATCAATTCGATATTTTGTGTGTCCAAATACTCGTTTGTTGCATGTGATGTGTTTGAGCTGGCATTGTCGTGATGCAAAATGATTCGTCGTTTTGGGCTGGTTTCTCTCAATTTACCGAAAACTTCAGGCAAACAAATGGTCGTATACCACGGTGAATTAACGGTCTTTGGATTTTCGAGAGCCACAGTTACCACAGGACCGGTTTTCGTGAAGAAAAACGCCACCATTTGCTTCTTAACGCTTCGAGAACAAACAACTTTTGTTGGCTTTGCTTCACATTGAAACACCCAAACTGTGGACTGGCCTTTTCTTTCTGGCTCATACGCATAAATCCACGACTCGTCACCTGTGACAATGTTGTATACCGCTTTGATATATATATATATATATATATATATATATATATATATATATATATATATACAGTTGTATTTTGAAATCATTTTACGGCACCAATCGACACGAGCATTTTTTTGAGCATCTGTCAACAAATGTGGAATCCAACGTGCACACAGCTTCCGAACACACAAATGTTCTTGCAAAATCTTATGTATGCTGGTCATACTAGTGCTTTAACATCTCTCGATTTTGTGATATGTCACATGACGATCTTCTTCAATTAGTTTTCGCACAGCATCGACATTTTCCGGCACAACGACTGATTTTGGACGACCTTCTTTAACTTCATTCGTGAGCGAACTACGTCCACGTTTGAATTCAGTGTACCAGCGATGTACAGTGGCTGTGGATGGCGCTTCATCGCCAAAAGTTGAAAGTCGTAATAAATTATAGCTCGAAAATTTTCACGAGTTAATTCCATATTTTGGCTGAGATGAAATTTTCAATTTACTGTAAACAACACAAATAGTGCTCACACGACAAAACGTTCTGAGTACGTATAACCTCAAAAATGTCAAACTTTAAGATGACAGTGACAAGTTTCACCTGGCAATACCAGTGTTGCCAATTCTCAATACATAAATAGTATCCCTCGTATGCAATTTTTTGATACGACGCGTAATTTAGCGAAAAAAAATTCCTAATGAAGAATTTAAGTGTTAGTTAAATTTTTTTCAATGTCTGAATAACGATTAATCTTATAAGAAAAAATTTAAACATATTTTTTCTTTAAAAAGCTTCTTAATATAACGCAGGGTAAGTCTAAAAATTAATTAAATATGAACGAACATTGTTAAACTGTGTTATAGATATCTTATAGAAGCGGGCAGCTTTGGAATCTTTTTTTAAGTTAACATGTATTTATGTCTATTAATCTCTATCTGACATGAAGTTTTAAACGTCATTATGACATAGATTATTGTTTTTTGTTTTTACAATGTTTTCGTTTTCGTTATAAACGTATAAAAGAGAGGTTGCATAGTTATCATAAAAAAAAGTATAATTAAAATTATTTATTTTTTTTTAATTTTTTAAGTTAACATCTAGATGTCTATTAACCTCTGTCCGACATGAGGTTTTAAACGTCTGTTTGACATAGATTATTATTTTTGTTTTTACAATGATGCCTACTTTCGTAATGAGCTTATTATATAAAAAAAATGTTATTAAAATTATTTCATTTCTTTTAATTTCCATTTTGTAGGTTAGAAGTTCGTGTGGTGTTCCACACGAGATATTTTTCGAATTGTCCAGAATTTTTTATAATTCACCCGTTTCTTTCAGGGAAGCACTGCATAAGCAAATATGACTCAAGTTCGTATAACGTATTTACTATTAAAAACAATTAATTATATGATACCTATCATTATTTCCCGTGCAGTTGTTAAAAGTATATAACGCTGCTTGTTGGATAAAATTTTTTTTATAGGGAAGATAAAAAGAGTAAGCAATACATAATGTATACCATTTAAAATCTAATCAAGCCTACGCATAAAAACAATTGAAGATCAGAATAACCGCAAATGAATACGAAAACAAAGTAAAAAATATTGAAAACAAATATAAAAGCTTTTACCATTTTCATGTTCTTGTATAAAAAACCTGTAAACAAATATTAACTGAAAGAAATTAAATTTCAAATAAACTGGTTGTATTAAAATTTAATCGTGATAATCAATAATAAGCTTTATTGCACTATATTAATGTGATAAATAGCTTAAAGCAATAAAAAAATATGAACAATGTTATTTCGGTTACATTCACACACAACGTATTTCAATGATACTAGGAAATTGTACTTGAAAATTATTTTTTCAATCCTTACATACGCCTGCACCACAGCAACACACCATACCTTGGTTAGCGAATTCGTTTATAGATGTAGCAATGAGTAATATTGTGCATATTCTAAATCTTTATAAGTTCCTTTCTTGTGAATAAGATGTCTCGAGCAGTACTTTTTTTATTGTACTTAATTTAGAGTATTAAGGAATACATTTCCACATTAATTTAAGAGTTAATTACCCTTTAACTAATTAAGATTAACTAAACCGACAAGTTTATCGGAAATTTTCTTAACGACTGATCCTATTATTCTGAAAATAAAACAAAGCCGTAGCAAGAAGCAAAAAAGATAACCTAATTTGTTGACGGAAACAAAACCTAACAAGGCCATCTAAAGTTAATTCAGTGTCTGGCTAAATTAGCCGTCGAACTTCACAAAGACAGGGAAATGGCTTAGAAGTCTGAACAATCAGGAAAACAACTTCTAGTTCTCAACCTGCTTATTTTTATCATTGTTCGTTTCTCTTTCTATCGTACGTAACAAGATGTAAAAAGAAAGAGGCATGTTGTATATCTTTTAAAAAAGTAAAAAGTAGAGCAACTAAAAAAGGGGATAATGAAAGCACACAGCATTGCTCGCAAACGGTTCCGGAAATGAGCGTTGTTCCGGAAAACTCGTGTTTTCTACTGGGACAGCTGACAGTTTTTATACATCTTTTATACGTATATATGTAAACTTCTCTTTATGAAATGGCTACCTCCACATAAGCGTTATTAGAACAGCTACAGACGTTAAAAAAATGTCTTACCGAAATATGTTTGGCATGCCATATATAAGGATGTGCAGCGCCAAAACAAGAACTTTTAGGAAAAATTTAAAGGTTTTATTTCATGGCGACAAAACGTTTGGCCTAGTACGATTCGCTGCATGCATATTTGAAACATAATGCATTACTAAAGCGTTACTTAAATATGCAGAAAACCTTCGTGCTTTCTACAACAAATATTTAAATTTTAAATTGAATATTTCCAAAAGAGCTTCTACAAATTTGAATAGATATTAGCAACCATGTTTATGTTTTAACAGGGTCAGGCAACTTAAAACTAAACAGATTAGAACAATATGATTTAATACGAAACTGTAAATTTAATTAAAAAATATTTCTGCTGTTTCTAAGCGTCAATGATAATGTTGCCATCTACATTAACTTTTATACTAATGGGGCTATTTAAATGAAAATTGAAATATCCTTACTTTGTGTGGGTTTTGGTATCTCGTAATTTGAATAAAATTATTGGGTATGTTTATATATTCAAGTAAAAAAAGCTTGTTTTTTGGTGACTTTAGCTCTTGGATTAAAAAACAGTTTGATAAATAAAAACATTGCTACCCTCACATTATCTTATATTTTATTTCACTCCAAACGTACAACCTTTTTTCTGTACTATTATTGTCCTGTCTTGTGAAACCTACTTATTCACTCATGTATATTTTATGATGCGCGTATTTTTTTATAAACTTTTATACTATTTATCCATAGTATATATTTTTAGCAGGTCAAAAGTGTACTGTTTATTTTTCATGTGCCCCGGTATAAGAAGGCGGAAGGCATGTATACCCTGTGCCGCCCGGTGCAATACCACCACCTTTACCATGGGCTCCTTAATATTGGTGCTCCAATTCTCTAAACTCGGTAGGGGCTGCCGGCCACTTTCTCCTTTATCACTTATGTACTCGCCAACAAACACGCAATTGCCAAGCGTGGCGTTTTAACGGGCTAAACCCTTAATATGACGAGTTCTAAAACAGATACTACACGCCAGGGGGCGAGCCGCCCACACTCTCACATCGATTTGTCAATCGGTCCCAAGGATTCTGGGGGGGGGGGGGGCAAAAGTTCGTCAATGCCAAAATCAAGACTAAGAAGAGCAAGATCTGCCAGGAATAAAATTCTGCCCCATTCGGATGCCCGGGAGAGCAGAACTCAAGCGACCTCTGTCATGGAAAGTACCAACATCCGGATTCATTACTGCAACATACGTGGTATCAGGTCGAATCTGAATGCTGTTGCCTTGAACAAGTGCAACCGGACATTCTGTTTCTATTAGAAACACAAGTCTCCCTTGGAAGCACTGATTCGCCGGACCTACAATTTCACAACCTCCACTCTAACTTTCACCTTAAACGCGGAGTATGTGCGTATACCAAGGATAACGTAGGTTGTAAGAGGATGTTCACTTTGGAAAACAACAAATTTGACGCGATTTGTTTCAAACATTCTGGACCCCAATTTGTGAAATTCTATTGTTTGTATAGGTCTCCCAATGATAACAACTTCCAAGATCTTTTTGATTACCTTAGTCTGAAAATAGACTACCTCTTATCACAGTTTCCATCTTGTGATATTTCAATATTGAGAGTCCTTTCTCCACTTGGTCAATCATACGACTGACTAATCGAAATAACTTCCTCTGTACCCAAACCCACTGTTACTCGAAAAACAGATAGAACTATGTGGTGTTTTAACTCAGCTAACTGGAGCGAACTGCGAGATTTTTTTGCAACCTTCCCCTGGCGTGAGAATTGCTTTAAATGGCCCTCCTCTTCAAACATTGCTCTTTCAATAACTGAAGTTATCCTGATGGTTATGGATTTATACATTCCCAAAAAACATAATCCTGTAGGTCATGTCCGTTTTAAAACCTGGTTTAATAGGATTTGCACTGCTGCATTATCGCAAAAGCATAAACTCTATACCAAATGGAAATCAAATAAATCTATCGAAAATCACGCCAACTATATTGCGCAAGGAATAGTTGCAGAAGCAGCATCACCAAGGCCAAAAAAATGTTTGAAGAACGTAAATGCAAAGAATTAGTCTCATGTCCTTTGGGTGGTCGTAAATTTTGGTCATTAGCTAAAGCCATCAGTAGAAACTTTACTACATCTTCCTCTCCTCCCATGACGTCTCGTGACGGAGCTGTAGTAGCTGATCCTGCTGAAAAAGCCAATTTCCTCGTCGATTAATTTGCATCAAATTCATGTCCCAAATCTACCCCATACGCTATTAAACCAGTCTACTTTCGTTACAAGCTCCTGGAATCAATTATCAATAAATTTGACTCAAAGAAGGCGACTGTCCCTAACGGTATCCCAGTTATCGTCCTTAAAAAATGCTACCCCGAACTAGTACCTGTATTGTCCAAACTCTTTTCGATCTCCATGTCATCTGGAGAGTTTCCCTCAGCGTGGAAGTTGGCAAACGTCCAACCTATTCCTAAAAAGGGCGATAAAACCGATCCCTCAAACTATCGACCAATAGCTATCACTTCCATTCTGTCGAAAATCATGTACAAAGCCATCAACCAACCACTACTTTCGTTCCTCGAGTCCAATAAACTCTTAAACAACCACCAGTAAGCGTTCAGACAGAGTCGTTCAACGGGTGATCTTCTTTCATATGTCACTCAACTTTGGAATAATACAGTAGAGAGGTCCAGTGAAGCAGTCGTAGTAGCTTTAGATATTTCAAAAGCTTTTGACCAGGTTTGGCACAAGTGCCTACTTGCCAAGGTCACTTCATTCGGCTTATCACATACGCTCATCAATTTGATATCCAGCTTTCTTGAGAAAAGACGTATACGCGTTGTCGTCGGTGTCTTCTTTTCGAAAGAAACTACTATTAACGCGGGAGTACCCCAATGATCAGTGATAGTTCCCACACTTTTCCTGCTGTACATAAATGACCTTGTTTCCTCAACAACTAACCCGATTCATTGCTTTGCCGAAGACAGTACTCTACATTGTAGTTCTTCTCAGTTCTTCCACAACAATAAGTCTAGACAGGACGTTAAGGTGAAAATGGTAGACTCAATCAACAGTGACTTAGATCGTGTCCTTGAATGGGGAAGGAATAATCTACTTACGTTCAACGCCGACAAAACGCGGTGTTGCCTTGTGTCCCCCAAGAAAGACCGACCATTTCCTGCTGTAAATATGAATGGCTTCGAACTCAAGTTTTCAAACTGTATTTCTATGTTAGGGATGTCCGTATCATCGAACCTTTCATGGGTTGACAACCTTTCGTCAGCCAGCAAAACTGCTGCCCGTAAACTGGGCTTTCTGTACAGATCTAAACAGTACTTCACATCGCAACAACTCCTTTTACTGTATAAGGCTCAAATTCGACCTCATCTGGAATACAATTCCCACCTCTGGGTCATTGCTCCCCAATGCGCCCTTGATATGGTAAACTGAATCCATAAAAGAGGTATCAGGCTTATAAATGACCCGTCTCTGACTTCTAACCTACAGCCCTTGAGCATAGAAGAATAGTTTCGGTTCTTTCCTTGGTCTATCGCTATTACCATGGCAAGTGTGCCTCCAAAATACTCTCCTTAATACGTTCGCAGGCCATCTTCACTAGGAACACTCAGTTTGTCCATTCATACTTCGCAGTTACGCACTCAAAATTCCATTGTGTCACACTAAACGGGCTCAATCTACATTTTACCACACTGCGACCAAATTGTGGACTGCACTACCCAGTTCCTGTTTTCTTCCATACTTTGACTTAAGCCAATTTAAGGTAGCCATCCATAAACATTTCTAAATCTTTGAAATATGCAGTTGTTTAAGAAATACATGTTTCATAAAAACACTCCCCTGTCCACAGCTGGATTTCTTCCAAAAACTAATCAGCTCCAGGAGAGATGAAATGCGGCTTAAATACAAAATTTCCACAAACGTACATATTATGGTTCTAAAGTTTTCGTGGATACAAACATACATCTACACGTTCGCACGCACGCATGCACGTACGAGCACAATCACACGCACACGGACACGCACACGCACATACACTCGCACACGCACACGCACACGCACACGCACACGCATACGCACATGCACACGCAAACCCACAATCAAAATCACACGCACACGTACAGGGGCACGCACACACACTCACACTCACACGCATATGCACACGTCCACGCTCACGTACTTGCACATGTGCACGCACACGTACACTTACACGAACACGCACACGCACTCACGTCACGCACACGAACACACGTCACGCACATGCACACGATCTCTCTTTCTTTCTTACTGTTTCCCGGGCTATACGAACATGTGCCCCATCCTGCAGGAATGTGTAGAAATCACAGATTTGCTCAATAGCTGGCAACATGTTCGGTAGGATATCCCTTTGAATCAGAGTTTATATGGTTGTCTACAAAAATAAGTGAAGTCTTTCCTACAACTGATACGGCAACGAGATCATAATGGAAGGGGTGAAATGTTACCGAGGAATCAAAAGACTTTCCAAGGGAAAGTAGTATAAACCCTATTATTCTATGTATTTTTAGGTTGTCTTAGAGAAAACACCTTTTCATCGCTGAACCATATTTTCCCGACTTGTTCTCGCGTCCTGAATCTGCAAAGCAGTTGACAACGTTCCATCCTGTTTGGTTTAACATATGGTGTTGATTTTGACAGTAAATTTTGTTATAAACTTTTAAGCCCAAGTCTTTTTTTTAATACTTCTTGTTGACGTTCTTTTGATTCGTGTCATTTTACTTACTCTTCTTGAACTGGTTGTTTAGCCCGGTCCTAGATTTTCAATAATAGCTCTTACTTTATCAATTTTTCCTTGTATTCTACTGTTCTTTTTCGTCCACGTTCTTGTTTCATTTCGATTGAGCCATTGGCTTCTCTTAAATGAGCTAGAAAGTTTGAAATTGTTCTTACTAATTTTTGCGGAAACATATGTACTATTTTCTAGCACCATACTTGAAAGACTCCCTTAATGACTTAATTGATATGTTTTCTTCACGAGTTAATAAACCCATAATGACATGTTACTTGTAAATGGCTAATTTGACAATACTTTGAATGTCATGAATAGAACTCGGGAAATATGCAAAACGCATATAAAGTGCATATAAGCATATTTTGACAACATTTGATAAATGCGTATGTATTTATTAAAGGTGCATATTTTGAGCGATTTTCGGAAGGGAATCGCAAAAAAAAAATTAATTGTACTTATTTCTTTGTGAACAGATAAAGTAAGTACACCCTGCTAAGCGATAATCCGGATGCTGACGTAAAAATAATATTATGGATTGTTTCCGGAGGCTTAATAAAGGAATTTTCGTAATTTGTATTATCAAAATCGTCCTTAATTTTTATGAAGGGAAATCTGGTTGATTTAAGCCAATAAAATCATTTGCTGCCAGCCCCATTCAAATTTAAGGTTCGAAGAAAAAACTTTCATTTACTTTATTTAGTTTCATTCCAATTTTCTTCACTGAAGTGTTTATCAGAAGTATGTGAGGATGCCAAAATAAAGTGCCAATAAATCTGTTCTTCTCGAGAAGTGCATCAATAATAAAATCGATTTTAAAATCATTGATGACAACCATATTTTTTGCATAGTTTGCAACAAAAAGGTAAGTCTTATTATGTCTAATTGTTTTACTTTTCAAAAAAATATTTTAAATTCGCATATTGTCAATCAAAAAATTAAACTATCTAATAAAATGTGAAATTAAAATTTTTATAATAAAAACTTACAATCAAAACTTTTTAAAGTTCTAAACTTCGAAATCGTTTTTTTTTAATAATCAAATAATTAATAAATTAACTATTGCGGTTCAAGAATTTTAATATGTTCCTTACATATTTTTTGTGTATTTTTTGTATATGTAGTTCTTGCAATAAATAATATATAAATATAAGGTAATATGAGTGTTTATTTTGTTGTTTTATTATGTATACTAAAATGCATAAAAGCATATTTTAGTACTTATTTTGACTGTTTTTGGTGCATATTTGCATGCATATTTTAGGGTTTTTTCACTTCATACTTCCCGAGTTTCAGTCTTGAATATTGATTATTTGTCAATTGAGACATTGTTACTTCAGTTAATACTAAATGCGTCACTTTTAAGAAAGGTCACTATTTCCTGTTTAAAATCAAAACTGAATTTTGATTTAAAAATTTCCGTTTTATCACGGCACCGAAAATGGATGAAATCGGTTAATAAATAAAATAATTAATTACCAAAATATAAACAGAGTGAAACTTTAATTTGTCCCACAGGACAAAAAATTTCTCGATTCCTAATTTTATTTTCACAGTATCGCTTTAGCATGTGTATTTCCGGTAGTTTATCTACCGAAAAAACGTAGCAGATCCAATATGAGTCCGGTCCTGTCTAACACTTTTTGATCAAAACTGGATATCCCATGAAGAACATACCAACCTACCTGCCTTTGAAAAACCAATTAAAAAGGTGCAATAGGTAACAAGTTATTAGCGATGAAAAAGTGTGGAACTTTAATTTGGCCCACAGTGTAGACATATTTCAAATTATAGCGGCTTATATAAAATCACATCCCCCCCCTTAGTACATTTTAGAACTATTTGACTGATTAGAATAACTCTCCTTAATTTGTGAAATTTTCAAGAAAATTACCATACGATATTTGAAACTAGGATATAAGTTTGTATCAGCTCATAGGTTTGGGTGTGTACATACGTACATTTGTGATCGCGTGCGTGTGTTTGTGTGCGTTATGCAATCGATTTTTTTTTCATTAGCACTAAATCAACTTATACACAAGTGTTGTATTGTTTAATAGGTAAGGTGGTGGTGGATTTGTTGATGACGAAGTAGGAGAGGTAAATGTGATTTTATTTCGAGAATCACATCACAGAAAATGTTTTAACTGCTTACATGAATAACCTTTCGAAAACCATGACCCCATCGACCTTGTGGACAATATATTCACAGCTGAGGACCATTTTATATATTAAAAATAATGTGGATATTTCGACATATTATAAACAGCGGTCTTTCTTGAAGCTGTAGTCAACCGGCTACAAAACAGAGACATCAAGCATTTTGATATCAGAAGAAATTAAAAAGTTTCCTGTGAAAGCTCCCGATAAAGAATTTTTGTTTAGGCAAGATATTTTTGTTTATTATACCTATCTATTTAAAATTATTTTCTAATACGTCAGGTAATATTGATTTTTGGCACATCTGGTGGAACCCGTCGCCAAGAATTAAAAAACTTAAGACAACTCATGTGAGAGATTTGAGAAACAAACTTCAAGTTAAATTGGTGGACACGAAGACAAAAACGGACCGTTCCTTTATAATTTCTGGGATATTTTACGAGCTCTTCAAAAAATACATGCAGCTTAAACCACCAGATGGACCAATTTTTCGTAAATTACCAAAAAGGTAGATGTATTAGGCAAGTAGTTGGCATTAATAAGATCGGTAATGAACCGAAAATAATTGTTAGTTTTTAAAATTGTCCGATTTCGAATTATTTACAAGGGCATTACTTTCGTTGGTCTGGATCTACTATTTTTGTAGACGCGGGCGGGGATACTGAAAAAGTTTGGTGGGTAGAAATCAACTTCATTGATGGAAACTTACATTGAAAATTCCCTACATAAAAAAGAAAAGATTGCCAACGCCATCCTCCACTCGATTCAAAAAGTACAAACGGAAACTATTCCATCAACCTCAAACGAATACATTTCACTAAATATGTTATATATACTATATACTAATATATTATCTATAAAAATCATATATGTAACAACTCCACTTTACTTCTAAAAAATCATTAAGAAATGTTTTATGATGCGTATATATTAGTAGAACACCGACACTTGCCCCACAACTTTTTTTACGTCACAAGCCCCGCCCTCTTTCACTTTTTATATGCCCACGTGGGAGACCGTATTTTTCACCCTTATTTTTTATGGTTTCTTTTCGGAGGCCTTTTTCAACCGTAATTTTCACACACCCACGTGTGAGACCGTATTTCCAACCCCTGCTGGAATTTTCATCCCTAATTATTTTTTTACACATCCACGTGTGAGGCAGTATTATCAACCCTTTCTTTTCGAAGGCCCTTTTCAACACTAATTATTTTTTACTCGCTTACGTGTAGGACTAATTTTTTCACCCCTATTTTCACACATCCACGTGTGAGACCGTGTTTTCAACCCTTTTATCCTATTTATTTTTTACATACCCTGCGTGTGAGACCGTATTTTCTACCCTTTTCTTTTCGGAGGCCCTTTCAACCCTTATTATTTTTACTCGCTTACGTATAGGACGTGTTTTTTCACCCCTATTTTGACAGCTCACGTATAGGACACGTATTTTCTACCCTATGAATCAACCCTAATTAGAGTCTTTCTGTACTTGCGCACGTGAGGGGCAGATGTAGGCATTGGGGTTGGGGGCTGGTCTAGGGATAAGTCTTAGGGTTGGACCTGGGGATGGACCTGGACTTGGACTAGGGGTTGGTCTTAGGGTTATTTTTTGATGGTATTAAGGTCCTTCTGGCTATATTAAGAACAGTGCCCCTGGAGGTTGCACACGCATACAATGTTGGAAATTGCATAATCAATAAGATATTATTATCGATCCTATTGCTTTAAAATGGTCAAATGCTATTGGATGATCTTTTACCTATATGAGAAAACGTATTTTCTAATAAGGATGTAAAATAGCAGCTGTGTTAAGGATTGATCTTGCGTGGGAGAATTTGAATGACAGTAAAATTTAATTATAGAACACTTATTTTTAGTGTAAATGTCATAATTAAAAATCCTCAGTGAGCTATAAAAAAAAATTACTGACATTTGGGTCTAATGAAACAAATTTTTTTATTAAGTTAATTAATTATATAATAGCAATATATACTGTCTTCTAAAACGAATATTAAAACATAGTTTACCTGCACTGAAATATGTTTAATATCCATCCGACCGTTAAAATGTTGTACGCCTTAATATTTTTTAAAGAAACTTAATGGTTAGATGTGTTTTATAACTGTAATTAAAAATCTGTAAATAAATAAAAGGTTAACACCACACTTACCAGCTCTGTACTTAAAGAACGTTTTTGAGGCACTGGTTCACGAGTGATAGTCACCGCTTCGTGTTGCTTGTCAAACTAAAAAACAACTTTCTAGGTTGTGTAAAAACCACCTTTGATTTCCCCTATAATTAGAGTGTAAAATATACAAACAACCTTATTATCTTTATCGCACTTACTTCAAATCGTATTTACCCTTCTAATAACAATTCGGTTTGAAAAAATATTCATATTGTACATACGGACACACACAAATTGTTTTATAAGAAAAACCATATTAAGAGTTTGGAAAGTTACATGTTTTAAATTCCACAACAATATGTAGTAAGAAATCACTGTTCATGTTTACTTTAGTTAATTACCGTGTAATTATATAACTTTGTTAAATTTAATAGTTTAAAATTGATTGCTAATATACATGGTTAACATAATTTCTTTTTAAAAAACATTAAATCATAAATTTGATAACACGATTGCTATTGTGTAATTAATTAACTTAATAAAAAAATTTGTTTCATTAGACCCAAATGGCAGTAATTTTTTTTTATAGCTCACTGAGGATTTTTAATTATGACATTTACACTAAAAATAAGTGTTCTATAATTAAATTTTACTGTCATTCAAATTCTCCCACGCAAGATCAATCCTTAACACAGCTGCTATTTTACATCCTTATTAGAAAATACGTTTTCTCGTATAGGTAAAAGATCATCCAATAGCATTTGACCATTTTAAAGCAATAGGATCGATAATAATATCTTATTGATTATGCAATTTCCAACATTGTATGCGTGTACGACCTCCAGGGGCACTGTTCTTAATATAGCCAGAAAGACCTTAATACCATCAAAAAATAACCCTAAGACCAACACCTAGTCCAAGTCCAAGTCCACCCCCAGGTCCAACCCTAAGACTTATCCCTAGACCAGCCCCCAGCCCCAATGCCTACATCTGCCCCTCACGTACGCAAGCACAGAAAGGCTCTAATTAGGGTTGACTCATAGGGTAGAAAATACGTGTCCTATACGTGAGCTGTCAAAATAGGGGTGAAAAAACATGTCCTATACGTAAGCGAGTAAAAATAATTAGGGTTGAAAGGGCCTCCGAAAAGAAAAGGGTAGAAAATATGGTCTCACACGCAGGGTATGTAAAAAATAAATTGGATAAAAGGGTTGAAAACACGATCTCACACGTGGATGTGTAAAAATAGGGGTGAAAAAATACGTCCTACACGTAAGCGAGTAAAAAATAATTAGTGCTGAAAAGGGCCTTCGAAAAGAAAGGGTTGATAATACGGTCTCACACGTGGATGTGTAAAAAAATAATTAGGGATGAAAATTCCAGCAGGGGTTGAAAATACGGTCTCACACGTGGGTGTGTGAAAATTAGGGTTGAAAAAGGCCTCCGAAAAAAAACCATAAAAAATAAGGGTGAAAAATACGGTCTCCCACGTGGGCATATAAAAAGTGAAAGGGGGCGGGGCTTGTGACGTAAAAAAAGTGGTGGGGCAAGTGTCTGTGTTCTACTTATATTGGGCTATGTGATTTTGTTGTAAGATATCCATTGATTAAATTAAATAAATTTTCTTAAAACTTTTCCATTTTTTCGTGCTCAAACTTTATCCTCGTGCGATATGGACATCATATCCACTCTCATTGTACAAACTACTATTGTTGATCGAGTGGTTTTGTCTAGGATGGCAAATTAATTTGTTTTCAATAAACCCATTTACTAAACTGAACACTATATTTAGTCATTTAACTCTATAAAAATCATTGCTAAAAATAATGCTTACCTATAAGTAGGTAAAGTTAATGGGTTCAAAAAATTTTGAAATACCTGTTTTCTGCTTTTTATACAGTGTTAAAATCTCATTCCAGTATTCCAAAAAATTAATGAAGCACTATTATTAACAAAATAAGAAATTTTACGCAATTATTTTAGTTTTCAAAAAAAATACTAAACGTTAATTTGTATTGCAACAAAATAAGAATATAAAAGCTTCATTTATTTGCAATAAGAGTATGAATAATTGATCACAGGAAATAACTGTCTGCTTTATAAAATCCTGAAGGCATTCAAATTAGAAATAAGAGAAATTAAATTTTGCCTATTTCTTAATTATTATATAAGTCTAATCGGCGAGAAAATAAATCAAAAGCGTGCGTTTCCTATAAAAAGTTAACATCATAATTTATGTTATAGCTGTGGGCTAATTATATATGATGGAGTGCTGGCTCGTTTGTTGAAATATGAAATAACTCTAAGTATATCTGGGCGCGATCCTCGGTTTTATTATTATATGGAGAAGATCTTGTTGATTCTTCGTGGGCTTCCTCGAACTTCGTGAGATCTCCATATGACCTTGAAAAGACCATACGAGTTCAAGTTTTACCTGACGTAACGATAACGAGTTCATGCTCATAATATACCTGATAAATATCTAAATGCTGTGTGCGAGTTTTTCAAAACTTGCCTACACAAAATCAAACTAGTATTATTACAATAATTTTAAGATATTCCCTGCAAATTAAATGTTTGATGTTCAAACGTGATTGCTTGAAAAATGAATGCAACGGTTTGAGTAATCGCCAAATGTTATATCTTTTCGCGAATAAAAAGCAATTCTCATAATTATGCGTACTAAAATAAATTTCAAAACTCAATAAACATTTATTAATTAAAATATTTAATCAGTCTAAAGTACGTTCGCTAATTAGGGCGTAACACGGATCAAAGATTAATGATCCGATTAAAATTTTAATCAACATTTTTTCTGCATTACTCTGATTAAATCAATGGTATCGTTGACTCTACGTTAGGCATCCATTTATATATTAATAAGCTAGGTAATTCCATTTCGTTTCACTTACGTCTCATTAAAATGAGCTTACAGTCGTTCTATTGAGAAAACTATTTGGTTCAGATACATACATTTGATCAAAGTATTGGCATTGAAATTTAGGTAAAAAATTCTGACCCGCACATGGCTTCTTATGATTGTGTCCATGTTCCGTTAGCAAAGAGTATGTAAAGTAAAGACAGAATAAAAATTCATAAGTTAAAATATAATTTCACACAATGCTTAAAGTACTAATGTAACTACTTTATCATTGTAAATTATCTAAACTTTATCTTATTTTATTTTAATTATTCCGTCATGCCCTTAAAGTTTTAATGTTTATATATTGTACCTAATATTTATTCAAAATATTATACATTGACCACAGAATTGCATAACAAATAAAAGACTTATCTCAAAGCAAAATTTAACACTAATGTTAAAACATAGGTAACCTCAATCATATTGAAACATTACTACAATCGAGTTACATTTGGTGTATTTTTTAAAAACACTGATGAAAGAAATTAATAGGTAAATAGACCATATGGCTGTTGCATGTAACAAAAATCAGTCAACGGTAGTTTCCGTATCGATTTACAACTTTGTAATTCCAATAATACAATGATGCGCGGCTTACATTTTTTAATTTAATTAAGTTTGAAGGCTTCCTATGAAAAACTTTTATAAAGAAAACATATAAAGTTGAATTATTCTTAAAAAATACTTATATAATACTTATAATGCTATAAACTTGGTGGTTCCTGAGAGCGATTGAAATTAGAGCACTTTTAGGAATTTGCTTGTTATTAAGGCTTTCGTTCTCTTTAAAACATGTCTTTACGTATTTTTCTCTAAACTTAATAGTTTGCCAGATATTCTCGAAATGTGCTTTAACGCCTGATATGAAATAACTTTATTTGAAAACCAAATCTTGATACAACTAAGATATTTTAGTATTGCTGAATTTTATTAAAATCGAATACGTATTTTTTAAGCTATAGTAGCTACAGACACGCACATGCGTGCACAGACGCATTCACACACTTTTCGCTAACTGTATATAGTTTTTTAGTTATCCTCAGAATGTGCTTTAACACATTCTATAAAATCCCTTTACTTGAAAATCAATTTTAACCAAAACTTGATAAAACCGAGATATTTTAATAGCAATTCTAAATGCTCAATTTGATCAAAATGGGACATTTTGTAAGCTAGCGTAGCTACTGGCACACGCACGTTGCGCGCGCAGATGCACAGACCGTCAGGCGCACAAGCACACATGCACCCACACACACACACACACACACACGCACCCACTCACACAAACTGCTGTACATTTTGGTATTTCGCGCATAAGAAAGTAATAAGTATAATGAATGCACTACATCAAATACATGTAATCGGGAAGGTAAAGAAGAAATATATAAACTTTTGAAAAATTTGTGTTTAATGTATATTCGACTTTTTAATTTTGGACCTAGTGAACCGCTTCATTCAATAAATATCGAAAAGACTTGCAAGGTGTGAAAAGAAGTCAAGGAAGTGTTTGGTTGGTTTCATACAAGCGATTTAAGTTTGAAAACAATACATTAAACAATGAGTATTGGTTACTTTGTGTTCAATATATTTCTCATATCTTACCACAATATAAATTCATTTATATTATAGACTCTTCTTACAATTCATAATTGTCGGAAAGACTTTCCAAAAAAATATTTCATTATATGATTTTCTGTTATAGTCCGTAAAATGAATGATTGCGAATTTCGGCTTAGCGCCTTTTTTGGCGTGCACACTCGTAGTTTGTATATATTTCGCTCTAACACACACAATATTTGGAAATATAGAGAATAGAATGCTACATTATCGTCGCTGCGGGTGGTGAACTAAGACGGACACTACGTTTAAAACTTCTGTATTTGTGTCAGGTGTGTTAGAAGGAGATAGTAATATTTGTTTTATGCGTCTCTTTAAATTGTCTGTTGTAATCCTTTAAAAGTGGCATTCAAAAGTTTATTTCGCGTGTTTGTAATTAACAACTAAATGTATTAAATTCCTTCCATTTATAAAAAAAAATTAAAACGTAATTGAAAATATAGTAATGTAATTTATTCTTATAATAAACATTACCTTATACTGAACTGCTTTGTAAATAAGTACATTAAAGAATGTGGGTTATTAATATATCATTACTTTACACAATGTAGCAAAGTCTACCAATATGTATGCAAATAATTTAATTTCGTTCAAACCATTTATAATTTTAAATTTCAGTATTTTTGCAATAAATAAAAACTACCAGTAATAACTGTAAATAAGCATGCAGTTTAATATGCAGTTTGAATTAGAATGTAATATTTACATAAAAAAAATAAATAAAATATATTTAAATTTTTTTATAATTAGAGTAGGAGAAATTAACAAAAAGGATCTAATTTACAACTTAATTTGTAACACTGTGTTCTTAATAATAACAAGATTTTATTGAGAATTAAAAAAAAAGTATACGTATACTTAAAATTAAAACACTCTCACCGTCATCTGAAGTATCGCCATTAATACAAATCACCAATGGTTCTACTGTTATATCTAACACCTTTTCATGTGACCACCATTGAGATATAATTTTTTCTGTATATGTAATAATTTTTTTCCACACTTCTCCATCACATTGTTTCAAAGCTTCCTCCCACATTTGTAATACAGAGGCATCACCTTGGCTACCCATGTGCTTATTATACTATGATTTGCAGATACCCCAAATATTCTCAATAGCATTAAATTGGCAATGATACGGAGGTAGTCTAAGCACAAAATGACCAGATTCATTAATAATGTCATCTAAAACGTATCGCTTCAGTTGTCTATGTTGTTTAGTAAGGTTCAACAAATCTACCTTTAAATCCGTGTCAGCAAAAGAATTTTTTTGTTGTTGTTAACCAGTTTCACAACTCTTCCCTTTTCCATGTACTCGAAGCCGTTTTCTCTATAAGCTGAGAATGATATGATGCATTGTCCAAAATAATTAATGACGGTTCCTGTAGATTAGGCAACAGCTGATGTTTCAACCACTTCTCAAAAGTTGCAGCGCTCATATTGTCGTGGTAATCACTAGATTTTGATTTTTCCATATTCATTACTAGCGTGTAAAATGACAAATCTCTTCCCACTACTTGAACACTCCCAATTTTTTACATTTTTTGGTGTGTCGTCTTGCCAAAATCCCCTAGAAAAGATCCACGTTTCGTCTATAAATACCATTACTCCATTGTGTAAAATAATGATTAATAAATGACCCTACATTGTTTAATGTACTGATTTAGAAAGTAGTTAATTATAAGGTAATTTTGTGGTTGAAAAATATCACGAAAATTATTTACCATGTTGTATTCAATTTAATAACATAATAAAATTCCAATTATGTTTATAAAAATAAATTATATCTTTATATTTTCAATCACGTTTTAATTTTTTTTTTTTTATAAATTGAAGGAATATAACATATTTGGTTGTTAGTTACAAACAAGCGAAATAAACTTTTGAATACCACTGTCAAAGGATTACAACAGACAATTTAGTCTTTAAAGAGACGCCTAAAACAAATATTACTATCTCCTTCTAACACACCTGACACAAATACAGATGTTTTAAACGTATAGTGCACGTCTTAGTTCACCACTCGCAGCGACAATAATGTAGCATTCCGTTTTCTCTATTTCCAAATGTTGTGTGAAAGAACGAAATAGATGCAAACTACTAGTGTGCACGGCAAATAAAGTGCTAAGCCGAAATTCGCAATCAGTCATTTTGCGGACCATGGTCAAAGGGGTTCGAGAGGACAAATTCTTCATTCAAAACACAACCAGAATGTGTAATGATATACAGCGCACCTCTAACAAGTTAAGCTTAATTGAATGGTACAGGAATAAAACAGGGATTGTCCACTTTGCTTGAGTTTTGATATTACTAGCTCTAGCTATTGGATTTCGTGTAAACTATAACGTGGGGCATCTAAAGCAGAATAAAACAGAATGGTCCGACGCAATTCACAAATTAATATTTGTCGTACAGGCATAAAACCCAGAATCTCCTTGCGTAACCGGAATAAAATAATGACCACTTCAGTACTCTTCAGAACCACTAATCAGCTAGATACAGTCAAATATTATAACAATCTTATATAATTTTATTTTAAAGTTAGCAGTGATGTTTTATGTACGAGGTGTTGTTAGCTGTTAGTGCAATCCAATGAGTGCTATCAGCGAATGTGGGGACAGTATAGGAACACAACATCCGCGCATGTGCGAGCATATGAATTAGTGCATTCGCCCAAGGGTTTCGTTCATTTTCGTCGGACATTTTTGTTTTGAAGGTCATCTTTGTTTCTGTCGGTCTTTTGAAATCGATTAATCAAAACAATTAAATCTAATCAGTTTTAAATACAAAAGTTTACATCGAGTAAGACATGTACTCAATCAATTAATCAAATCAATTAATCAAATAAATTAATCAACTCAATTTGGTCAAAACGACAACCGTTTTTGATGGCGTTTTTTTGTGCGCGTGGCTTTGGTGGTAATTTTTGAAGTCAGTTGCCACAATCGGTCAATAAAATCAAACAAACAGATCAATATTAATCAATCAATCTCAAGCAAATCAATCTCAAACAAATCAACCAAGAAGCACACAGTCACACAGACACACAGACACACAGACACAGACACACAGACACACAGACACACAGACACACAGACACACAGACACACAGACACACAGACACACAGACAAACAGACACACAGACACACAGACACGCAGACACGCAGACACGCAGACACACAGACACACAGACACACAGACACACAGACACGCAGACACACAGACACACACACAGACACACAGACACACAGGCACACAGACACACAGACACACAGACACACAGACACACAGACACACAGACACATAAACACACAGACACACAGACACACAGACACACAGACACACAGACACACAGACACAACCACACAGACACACAGGCACACAGGCACACAGACACACAGACACACAGACACACAGAGACACAGACATACAGACACACAGACACACAGACACACAGACACGCAGACAAGCAGAGATGCAGAGACGCAGACACGCAGACACGCAGACACGCAGACACGCAGATACGCAGACACGCAGACACGCAGATACGCAGACACGCAGACAAGACACGCAGACACGCAGATACGCAGACACGCAGACACACAGACACACAGACACACAGACACACAGACACACAGACACACAGACACACAGACACACAGACACACAGACACACAGACACACAGACACACAGACACACAGACACACAGACACAAACACAGACACACAGACACACAGACACACAGACACACAGACACACAGACACACAGACACACAGACACACAGACACACACACAGACACACAGACACACAGGCACACAGACACACAGGCACACAGACACACAGACACACAGACACACAGACACACAGACACACAAACACACAGACACACAGACACACAGACACACAGACACTCAGACACACAGACACACAGACACACAGACACACAGACACACAGACACACAGACACACAGACACACAGACACACAGACACAGACACACAGACACACAGACACACAGACACACAGACACACAGACACACAGACACACAGACACACAGACACACGACACACAGACACACAGACACACAGGCACACAGACACACAGACACACAGACACACAGACACACAGACACACAGACACATAAACACACAGACACACAGACACACAGACACACAGACACACAGACACACAGACACAACCACACAGACACACAGGCACACAGGCACACAGACACACAGACACACAGACACACAGAGACACAGACATACAGACACACAGACACACAGACACACAGACACACAGACACACAGACACACAGACACACAGACACACAGACACACAGACACACAGACGCACAGACACACAGACACACAGACACACAGACACATAGACACACAGACACACAGACACACAGACACACAGACACACAGACACACAGACGCACAGACACACAGACACACAGACACACAGACACACAGAAGACACGTACACACAGACACACAGACACACAGAGACACAGACACACAGACACACAGGCACACAGGCCCACAGGCACACAGACACACAGACACACAGACACACAGACACACAGACACACAGACACACAGACACACAGACACACAGACACACAGACACACAGACGCACAGACACACAGACACACAGACACACAGACACACAGACACACAGACACACAGGCACACAGACATACATACACTCAGACACACATATTGATATATAAATATATATATATATATATATATATATATGTTTCTATTTAGATTTCCACAAGTACTAATGTTTAAACAAGACATTTTTCTTTAAAACTTGTGTAATTAAACGCACAAATTAATTCAACGTTTCGGGAACGTGCTTTGTTCCCTTTGTCAAGAATTTATTGTAACAATTACAGAAATTGAAATAAGGTAACTATTTTTAACAAGTACAAAATATGAAACAAGGTAACTAATTTAAATTTAATCTGGACGGGTGTGTTTGACTTCGGGTAGTGGGTCTAGTACATGATGTAGAAGGTGCAGAAGTGGGGACGTCAGGAACAGTTGCAGCGTAAGTGTTTGAAATTTCTGAAAGATTTGGAGTTGGTTGAAATTTCGAATCAACTTGTTTAATGATATTCTTCCAAATTTGTGGCATTCTAGAAGTGTCATCTCGTTTATTGAGGGCGTTTGGTCTTCTTTCAATTTCAACTGCTTCTCTAATAATTCTTTCTTGTAAGGTATATAGAGGTGCAATTAGACGGATATTGTTGGTGTTAATTTGGTGTCCTGTATCTAAATGATGTGCAGCTAAAGACGATGATGGATTGTGCTGCTTAATTGCTAGTTGGTGTTCATCGGCTCTCGCATATAATATTCTGTTAGTTTGTCCGATATAAGTTCTTCGACAGTTGTTGCACGGTATCTCATACACTCCTTGGTTTTCATTAGAAATTTTGTCTTTGGGGTTTCTTAAAAGTTGGGACAAAGTTAAATTTGTTTTGAATACCGGTCTGAAGTCGTTTTGGGAAATTTCTTTGCGATTCTGTCTGTAATTCCTTTTATATAAGGTAGAATAACAGGAATCTTGTGTTCATCGTTTGACAAGTTATTATTTCTTGGTCTTCTTACTTCGTTGGTAATTTTCAATATTTCTTGATCTTTGTATCCATTTTGAACTAGTATTTTATTAATAGTCTTCATCTCTTCCGTTTTAGAATTTTGGTCAGATAAGTGGTAAGAGCGGTATATCAAGGATTTCATAACGCTACGTAATTGACCAGGATGGTGATGCGAGAGAGAGTTCAAGTATCTATTCGTATGTGTTGGTTTTCGATAAACTTTGTGTATAAATTTACCATTAGGAAGTCTTGTTATTAGGGTGTCCAAAAAAGGGAGTGAATTATTTTCTTCAACTTCCATAGTAAATTTGATGTTGTCGTGAATGTTGTTAATATGTCCTAGAAAACGGTTCAAGTTTCCTTTTCCATGGGGCCAAACTACAAATGTATCGTCAACATAACGAAACCAACATTTAGGTTTTAAATCTGCAGAATTTAAAGCAGTGGTTTCAAAATCTTCCATATATACATTCGCAAAAGCTGGAGAGAGTGGCGAGCCCATAGGTGCTCCTTGAATCTGCTTGTAGAATTGTCCTTTGTATGTAAAATAGGTTGAGTGCATGCAGTGATTTATCAATTTGAGTATATCTTGGTTTATTGAGTGTTTTTCTTTTAGAATTTTCATCGTGTCTTCAATAGGTATTTTGGTGAAAAGTGACGTTATGTCGAAGCTAACAAAAATGTCATTTGGAGCCAAGGGTACAATTTTAAGTTTGTGTAGAAAATCATAATAGTTTTTGATGTAGGATACAGCATTTTCACAAATCGGTTGAATAATTTTTGCTAGATAACGAGCAAGGTCATGAGTCGGAGAATTGAATGCACTGACGATAGGGCGTAATGGCCAGTTTTCCTTATGTATTTTTGGGAGTCCGTATATTTTGGGGATTCTTGAACTCTTCTCTCTTGGAATTAGTTTCTGTTTTGTTTCTTTGTCTAATTTTGTAGAATTAATGAGAGATTTTGTTGTTTTTTCTATGTAGGTGGTAGGATTGCACTGATTTTTCTTATATTCTGAAGAAGTTAACAGTTCAGACATCTTGTGGTGATAGTCTTTAGAGTTGACAATGACAGTAGCGTTTCCTTTGTCAGCGGGTAGTATTAATATTTGGTCGTCATTTTTGATTTGGTGTAACATTTGGAGGTCTTGTTTGGTGATGTTTTGTTTGGGAAGTTTGCAGTTCTGAAGAATGTGTGCTACGTTGAGCCTAATTTCGTCAGCGACCGTAGATTCTGCATCCTTTAAGGCGTATCCTACGTTGGTAATGATGTTTTCTACGGGAATCCGTTTAGGAGTGATGGCAAAATTAAACCCTTTACCTAAAACATTTAGAATATTATTATTAAATTCTTTGTCACTGAAATTGTGTACTGTCCTTAACGGTTCTACATTATTTGCCTGCGATGTATGAGACAGACGTTCAAATTTTTGTTTTTGTCGGTTAGTTTTTATCATCAAGGACGATTCTACAGTAATTTCAATGAGACGATCCACAGTATCGAATATGAAAGGGTGAATTTTGATAGCATGTAAAGTTTGGAAGGTGTCATAAAGGGTACGGTTGAGATAGTCAAGTTTAGCTCTTTCATTGGTAATCGCTTTTCTTAAAAGGGCAAGGCTTGTTTTGAATAAAATCTTATAAGAACCATTAATGTCTGGTCTTGGTTTCAATTTAAATCCCTTGGGTATTATTTACCAACGAAGTAAGAAGACCAAGAAATAATAACTTGTCAAACGATGAACACAAGATTCCTGTTATTCTACCTTATATAAAAGGAATTACAGACAGAATCGCAAAGAAATTTCCCAAAACGACTTCAGACCGGTATTCAAAACAAATTTAACTTTGTCCCAACTTTTAAGAAACCCCAAAGACAAAATTTCTAATGAAAACCAAGGAGTGTATGAGATACCGTGCAACAACTGTCGAAGAACTTATATCGGACAAACTAACAGAATATTATATGCGAGAGCCGATGAACACCAACTAGCAATTAAGCAGCACAATCCATCACCGTCTTTAGCTGCACATCATTTAGATACAGGACACCAAATTAACACCAACAATATCCGTCTAATTGCACCTCTATATACCTTACAAGAAAGAATTATTAGAGAAGCAGTTGAAATTGAAAGAAGACCAAACGCCCTCAATAAACGAGATGACACTTCTAGAATGCCACAAATTTGGAAGAATATCATTAAACAAGTTGATTCGAAATTTCAACCAACTCCAAATCTTTCAGAAATTTCAAACACTTACGCTGCAACTGTTCCTGACGTCCCCACTTCTGCACCTTCTACATCATGTACTAGACCCACTACCCGAAGTCAAACACACCCGTCCAGATTAAATTTAAATTAGTTACCTTGTTTCATATTTTGTACTTGTTAAAAATAGTTACCTTACTTCAATTTCTGTAATTGTCAAAATAAATTCTTGACAAAGGGAACAAAGCACGTTCCCGAAACGTTGAATTAATTTGTGCGTTTAATTACACAAGTTTTAAAGAAAAAAAAAAAAAAAAAAAAGGCTTGTTTAAATATATATATATATATATATATATATATATATATATATATATATATAAGCATGTGCCTGGAGTTTTCTACGTTTAATATGAATTGAACAACCCAAATTTAAGTGGGGTGTAATCTAGGCACTATTCGATAAACGACGGATGTCTGCTCACTCCTTTTTCAACGAGATTGGCCTGGGAGGATAGTTTTTCTTGGTGTCCTCTTATAATTAATAGTTTGATGGCATTAGTTGAATAATTGGTTTTAATTGTCATTTTACATTAACGAAATATTAATATGGCTAAATTTGTTCATTGTTTTTGGTTATTCAATTTCATTAATCGTATTTGTCTTTGAATTTCAGATGGTTACACATTAGCTCCAAGTCTCGCTTTAAATTACGTGAGCTATTTTTTTGCGGCACAAAATTACGCATACACTTGAACTTAGCATTCTATGTACTTATTTTGAATTATAATTACTGTGTTTAGTGATTATTTTTACTTTTAAGGATCTACTGTGATGCAGGCAAACAATTTGGTAACATTAACAATTTTTTTTGTGTTTTAACTTATACAGTCATAGTCGGGGCAACGGGTACAAAACCGGTCTGTAATTTCTCAATGACATGTACTGGTTAACTGTGTGTGGTATTTATGTCTATTTCTGTATTTATGCTAACTAAAATTTTCTCTTACAACCTTTCCTACTTTGAACTTTTAAGGTTTTATGGTAGACAATTCATGACGCCTACTGTAACCATTAAAAAGGGTTATGCTTGCCAGCAAATAATAATAAATTCTTTGATGTCGCATCCAAAATGTTCTTACCTTCGCTAGCTGCTAGATTGTGTTACGTTAAAGCCTCCTAGTCTAAATCGTGCGGTGGGATTGTAACAACCCGTTAAAAATTGCGTACTCTAGTGTAAGGATGGCTATTTTCGATGTTGCTTGGTAACGTCTCAGTTGATGGGCTTTATTGGCTATTACCATGATGTATACTATTTTTGTAGGCAGTCTGTTCCGAGAGCATTATTCAGAGGGAGTGCTGTGATAACGTTTTGTATTTTCTGTGGAGTAATTTTATTAGGTGCATGATGTGGTTGACAGTTGTTATGGTTTGTATGTGCTGTATTTTGTTGTAGTAGATTTATGTAGTGCTATTCTGTCGTGTTAGTTTTTGTTTTGGTTCGTTCCCACTTTATGCATGTTTCTATCTGTGTGTCTATTTCGTATCCTTCTCACATTTTGAGTAGAAACAGGTTGTATTTAACGACAGTTGCTATTGTGTATTGTGATAGTGTAGTGTGATGTTGGACATGACCATGTGCTTTGCGTCTTGTGGTTCCACTACTATGTCGTTGGTGTTGTCTATGTACCTCTTCATGCATTTCTCTTCAATCGTTGTTTTTGCTGTTTACGTGTTTATCTATTAATGTGCGGTGGTTGTTGTTTAAAATTTGGTTGAAGTCATTAGTGGGGAAGTACAGATTGTTGGTTTCGACTGGAGGGTAGTATGCGGGGTAGATGTTTGTCTTTTGTTGCTTGGTGTTTCCTTGTATTTATGTGGTATCTGCTTTTTATTTGTGTATAACTGCTAATGATTTTTTACGTAAATTGCCGTTCCTCCCCCTTGTGTCTAAATCATCTGTCTGTTTCGTAAAATTTGTAATTTGTGATGCTTGCTATTTGATTTGGTTTGAGGTCGGCCTCTTCGATCAGCATGTTCACCTACTTTATCGTGGTTACTTTTTCTCAGTTGGTAGCTTCTGTTGTGTGATTTGTTGTGTGCACCTGTGTGTTGTTCTCGATATCCTGTTGTTTTCCTGTTCAGTGTTTGTTTTGACCGCATGTTGGGTTTTCTTTACTTTAGGATTAGCTTTTCAGAAGTGATATTTTGCCAAATGTAAGCCATCGCAGATTGTACATCCTACTGAGATGATCTTTTGCTTCTAGCATGGGTGCGTTGAGTGATTTATGAAATACTATAAAATACAGGGTTATTGCTAATGATGTTCCCGATTTCGATTATAAATATTACGGCATTAACCTGCTTTAAGACCATTTCAGTTATCGACACTAAAAGAAACACTCATAAAGTTTTGTTTACATTAGTTCAGGTACGCATCAGCTGTTTGTTATAGTTATTTGTTGTCAATTGTGTAATGGCTGAATTTGAACACAGGAAAGATTTTGTGTGTTGAATTATCACATCAACCAATCAGTTATTAGTGTTATTTGTAAAAATAAATCAACTGTAGGCCGTCAGTGAGCAATGAACTTGTAAAGCAGGAAGAGAAGGTTTCACACGCAGTCCACAGAAATCTACTGTTAAATGCAGCAGAGAGATTGGTATACCACAGCCAACAGTTTGGAAAATTTTACGTAGACGTATAAATTTAAAGGCTTGCAAACTTCAGCTTGTTCAAGCATTAAAACCAAAGGACAAAGTACTAAGACTTTCTGTTTGTGAGAACATGGAGGCGTGTGAAAAATCTGAAACACTAGAACTGTGGCACGATCTATAACAAACAAAACGCACCCACGTACCACACAAAATTAAAAAACACCAAACTCGTTTCGATAGCTACGCTATCATCATTAGCGGTCGACTAGGGCCTGAATGGAAAATGAAAACTTTGTAAAAACTTTAGTATTCAATGATAAAGTGATATTCCACTTGTGTGGTAAAGTGAACAGACATAATGTCAGAATATGGGGCTCGGAGAATCCACACACCTACATCGAGCACTTGCACGATTCTCCGAACATTAATGCCTTTTGTGCTATCTCTTACTTTTCTTTGTTGGACACACAATTAATGGAATAATTTTCTTGGACATGATGGTGGCTTCTACCGTAATTAGAACAAGAATCACCAAATTTCATTCTGCAATTATACGGCGCACCTCAACATTACCACTTGGATGTTAGGGCTGAACTTCGAAATCAGCAGCCTGCCAAATGGATCGGCCGTGCTGGTCCAAATGATGGTGCACTCTTGAACTGACCTCCAAGATCTCCGGACATCATCCCCTGTGATTTTTTCTTGTGAAGGTACATCAAAGATAAAGTGTACACACCACCAACTTGTCAGTTTTCGAGATGCTCACAAAATTAAAGTTTGGACCAAAATTTCATAGAACCAAGATCTAGTACTACTACTAAATATCGTGTTTCACTAAAATCCGTTGCGTCTAGATTGTTTTAAAAATGCTAAAAACTAAAAACGAATAAAACCGTCGAAAACTCAATATCGCTTTCTTTCGCGAAAATAATACGCATGTGCTTCACGCATAAGAAAGAAAAATATGGATTATATAGCTTTCTACACCTAGATCGCTATAGGTACTAGGTAAGGCGGTGACCTCACGTTTTCACTAGGTCAGAAGAAGAAAAAAACCACTTGTGACTAAATTAATATCATCTATGAATCGACGTTTGGAGCACGTTTACAAATCAAAAGAATTAATTATTTTAATTCACTAATTAATATTTGTATTTCATGCGATTGTCAGTAATTTTTTTCGTAGCGCCTTTAAATTACTTTTTCGTTTCAACTGACGGCTACAAAAAATTACCGACTTCACATACTATTTTATATAGTGTAACAAAAGACCTTTCGAGATCGTTCAGGCGCTATCATAGTTACATGCTCATACATTTTTTTTATACTTATCGTTAAAATTCGAGTCAAGTCCGTCATCAAACATTATGATTACTGATTTTTTTAATTTAAGAAGTATTGTAAACAACAAAATAAGTGATTATCTTATGGTTCCACCAGATCACAATATTTGTATTATTAGAGAACAAAATTTGGTAGGTATATACGTGAACT